>CANNZV010001965.1:0-120148 GCA_947561585.1 Caprella mutica
AACCGTATGATATGATATTGAAAAAATGCTATCATTTGAATTGAAAATTTACCAATAGTTACAATATACTTTCACTGTGGTAGATGCATTGAGTGACATATCTTTAGTATGCTAAAGTACAGCAACTAAGAGAATTCACTTTATAAAATAAGAGTCCACTATTTTTACATGCTAACTCTAAAATAATACAAAGTTAGGGACTGATACATAAAGCTAGCAAACCTCTAACTTTTCAGCGGCTTTTATTTTTCTTCCATCAGAGTTATGTTTGAAGTTCAGAAAGAGGCTTTCGGACGATGGGGGGTTGAATATAGGGGGGGAGATGTGGGGGGGGGGTGTAGGTGGTGGGAAGAGAGAGTGGTTGGTTGGTAGGGATGTCAGCAAGATAAGACTTTTAAGCACTTGGTCAGTCTATTGCTGTAATTAACTATCTATCTACTGTCAAGTAACGTTATTTACACTCTCATTTTTCTAATTTTCTGAAGTTATAGCATGGGTGTAATAATTTATATCTTCGAATAGTTAATTAATTGTTCCTTAACTATTAGGAGTTTCTGTACCAGTGTGTGCTAAATTATTTAATTTATGGTACATTTTGGTGTCTTCAAACCAAAGGAATTGCGAACAATTTTAGAAAATATAGAAAACTGAATAATTCACTTAAAAATAAGAAAACTAGTTATGATGATACTGAGTTCACAACTGTTAATTACATAAACATGTATCTGCTTTCGAATACACCTCATACTGAATGGAGGCTAGCGTGCAATGTAATTAAAAGAATTGAAGATGTGATAATAACGATATATACAATTATTAACTAGATAGCATAATAAAACACTAATTGATACATTAATTCATTTGCCCGGAGCAAAATATATAGAATATGTATTTATAACAAATAAAATAATAAAGTATAGTAAAACATACTCATGTAAATAATCACTTTCCAACCAACATATATTGTAATATATAATATATATCCATGTTAACATTAAGCTTCTGCATATATGCCTTTAATTTAACTACCTTCTTTCTACCATGAGAGAAAGTTATGGTGGGGCCATAGATGATTGAATAGGTTACCTTCCGAAACTTTGGAGCCTCTACCCAAAAGTTTTTTTCTATCGCTTTTTTATTTCTTCTTCCTCTTTTCCTTACGTTTCATTTTCTCTCCTTTCTTCTGCTTCTCAAACACTGTCGCAATTTTTTCTGTCTCTCATTCTTCTCGCAAACAATTAATTTACTTGTGCTGCCATGTCGTCAGATCCTCTGCCAGCATTCATATCCTCTACCAGCAGTCAGATCCTCTGCCAGCATTCATATCCTCTGCCAGCAGTCAGATCCTCTGCCAGCATTCATATCCTCTACCAGCAGTCAGATCCTCTGCCAGCATTCATATCCTCTGCCAGCAGTCAGATCCTCTGCCAGCATTCATATCCTCTGCCAGCAGTCAGATCCTCTGCCAGCATTCATATCCTCTGCCAGCAGTCAGATCCTCTGCCAGCAGTCAGATCCTCTGCCAGCATTCATATCCTCTACCAGCAGTCAGATCCTCTACCAGCAGTCAGATCCTCTGCCAGCAGTCAGATCCTCTGCCAGCAGTCAGATCCTCTGCCAGCATTCATATCCTCTGTCAGCAGTCAGATCCTCTGCCAGCAGTCAGATCCTCTACCAGCAGTCATATCCTCTACCAGCAGTCAGATCCTCTGCCAGCAGTCATATCCTCTGTCAGCAGTCAGATCCTCTGCCAGCAGTCAGATCCTCTACCAGCAGTCAGATCCTCTGCCAGCAGTCATATCCTCTGTCAGCATTCATATCCTCTGCCAGCTGTCAGATCCTCTGCCAGCAGTCAGATCCTCTGTCAGCAGTCAGATCCTCTGCCAGCAGGTCAGATCCTCTACCAGCAGTCAGATCCTCTGCCAGCAGTCATATCCTCTGTCAGCAGTCAGATCCTCTGTCAGCAGTCAGATCCTCTGTCAGTATTCTTTCCCTCCATACCGCTTCAGTTCCTCCACTAAAACACGGAATATTTTCCTCGTGAAAGTCTTTTCTCTGTGAGATTTTAAAGGAATGCCTTTGAAATGTGAAGCATGCCTCTAAATAGTAAAATGTTTCCTAATTTCAATGGATTCTTCTCTGCAAAAGTAGCGAGGCTTCGATGGAATATCCTCTGCATTAAACGTTGAACTATTCAATTAATTATAGATTTAATTGGCAGAGTTTCATCTTTTCTATAAATCATTTTTTTCATATTAACTGTAAAATGATTAATCAATTACTAAATTGGTATTGGAGAAGAGTAAGTGATCATATGATGGATAATATATGTACTTATTTATGTCAATATTCTCTGTACCTTTGATATCTTTTTATTTAAAAAAAATCAACAAACTGAGTATTTTTGGTAAAGCAAGTAATGTTAATGTAACCAATATACACATAATTAATGGAGAAACATTAGCATGTTTTATTAGTTTGAATTGAAATATCTCTATTTGCAATGCTGTTTCTAGAGGGTTTGCCTCAATATTGCCATTTTCAGAGGTTTTCACAGCGTAACCATTTCCAAAGGGTTTCCCCCAGTGTTGCCATTTCTAGAGGGTTTACCTCAGTGTTGCCTCTTATAGAGGTTTTCCCTGAGTTTGCCATTTCTAGAGGTTTTACCTCAGTGTTGCCATATTCAGAGGTTTTCACAGTGTAACCATTTCTAGAGGGTTTACCTCAGTGTTGCCACTTACAGAGGTTTTCACTCAGTGTTGCCATTTCCAGAGGTTTTACCTCAGTGTTGTCATCCCTTCTATCTGTGTCCTCTAACAATTGATGGCTGTGTAGCTCGGTAGAAGATTTAATAATAGAGGAATTTTGAGTGAGGAAAAGACGCATTAAAAAGACTGATGAAATGTTACTGAGTTGGTGGAATGGTCTCGCCCTTAGCAGAGTGCTACAGTACGTCATTTTGACGCTAAGGAGTTTCACCCTAGGCAGTGTGGTGATAGAGCCATAGAGAGGGGTGAGTCACTAGTGTGAGAGGTGTGAGTCACTAGTGTGAGAGATGTGAGTCACTAGTGTGAGAGGTGTGAGTCACTAGTGTGAGAGGTGTGAGTCACTAGTGTGAGAGGTGTGAGTCACTAGTGTGAGAGGTGTGAGTCACTAGTGTGAGAGGTGTGAGTCACTAGTGTGAGAGGTGTGGGACACTAGTGTGAGAGGTGTGAGTCACTAGTGTGAGAGGTGTGGGACACTAGTGTGAGAGGTGTGAGTCACTAGTGTGAGAGGTGTGAGTCACTAGTGTGAGAGGTGTGAGTCACTAGTGTGAGAGGTGTGAGTCACTAGTGTGAGAGGTGTGAGTCACTAGTGTGAGAGGTGTGAGTCACTAGTGTGAGAGGTGTGAGTCACTAGTGTGAGAGGTGTGGGACACTAGTGTGAGAGGTGTGAGTCACTAGTGTGAGAGGTGTGAGTCACTAGTGTGAGAGGTGTGAGTCACTAGTGTGAGAGGTGTGAGTCACTAGTGTGAGAGGTGTGAGTCACTAGTGTGAGAGGTGTGAGTCACTAGTGTGAGAGGTGTGAGTCACTAGTGTGAGAGGTGTGAGTCACTAGTGTGAGAGGTGTGAGTCACTAGTGTGAGAGATGTGAGTCACTAGTGTGAGAGGTGTGAGTCACTAGTGTGAGAGGTGTGAGTCACTAGTGTGAGAGGTGTGGGACACTAGTGTGAGAGGGGTGAGTCACTAGTGTGAGAGGTGTGAGTCACTAGTGTGAGAGATGTGAGTCACTAGTGTGAGAGGTTTGAGACACTAGTGTGAGAGGGGTGAGTCACTAGTGTGAGAGGTGTGAGTCACTAGTGTGAGAGATGTGAGTCACTAGTGTGAGAGGTTTGAGACACTAGTGTGAGAGGGGTGAGTCACTAGTGTGAGAGGTGTGAGTCACTAGTGTGAGAGGTGTGAGTCACTAGTGTGAGAGATGTGAGTCACTAGTGTGAGAGGTGTGAGTCACTAGTGTGAGAGGTGTGAGTCACTAGTGTGAGAGATGTGAGTCACTAGTGTGAGAGATGTGAGTCACTAGTGTGAGAGGTGTGAGTCACTAGTGTGAGCGATGTGAGTCACTAGTGTGAGAGATGTGAGTCACTAGTGTGAGAGATGTGAGTCACTAGTGTGAGAGGTGTGAGAGATGTGAGTCACTAGTGTGAGAGGTGTGAGACACTAGTGTGAGAGAGTGAGTCACTAGTGTGAGAGGTGTGAGACACTAGTGTGAGAGGTGTGAGTCACTAGTGTGAGAGGTGTGGGACACTAGTGTGAGAGGTGTGAGACACTAGTGTGAGAGGTGTGGGACACTAGTGTGAGAGATGTGAGTCACTAGTGTGAGAGGTGTGAGACACTAGTGTGAGAGGTGTGAGTCACTAGTGTGAGAGGTGTGGGACACTAGTGTGAGAGGTGTGAGTCACTAGTGTGAGAGGTGTGAGTCACTAGTGTGATTGGTGTGAGTCACTAGTGTGAGAGATGTGAGTCACTAGTGTGAGCGATGTGAGTCACTAGTGTGAGAGGTGTGAGAGATGTGAGTCACTAGTGTGAGAGATGTGAGTCACTAGTGTGAGAGGTGTGAGTCACTAGTGTGAGAGGTGTGAGACACTAGTGTGAGAGGTGTGAGTCACTAGTGTGAGAGGTGTGAGACACTAGTGTGAGAGGTGTGGGACACTAGTGTGAGAGGTGTGAGTCACTAGTGTGAGAGGTGTGAGACACTAGTGTGAGAGGTGTGAGTCACTAGTGTGAGAGGTGTGAGTCACTAGTGTGAGAGGTGTGAGTCACTAGTGTGAGAGGTGTGAGTCACTAGTGTGACTGGTATATCTCAACATGAAATATACCTCTAATGAATTCTGCTAAAATAATAATACACGCACTAAAATCTAATTCGATACTGTTAATATTATTTCAACTACATTATGATTAATAGTATTAAATACCTTAGCCATATTAATGATATAATACAGGTGAGGTATTTTCAGAATACTAAACATTAATAAGTGTTAAGTTTTTCTCCACCAAATCCAGTGATTGACTGTGATTGTCATCTACAGAGTCTTCTATGATTATCTAAGGCAGTCCAAGCATATCAACTTCATTACTATGTTGTAGCATTTAGTGGAAGGAAATGATTCCAAATTATCATAAAAGCTAATTTCATATTCATGCATATTTATCATTTGATGAAAATAATCTGTACACAATTATACCTATTAACAATACATTAAATACGATTAAGATGGTTACTTGTATTTAGTTAAAGACAGTCTCTATGTTAAAATAGAGCAAAGAATGTCTGTCCTGAATCCTCCTCTACTCACACAAATCTCACTCGGTTTTCAATCTGCCGGATAAATCTACTCGAAGCTGCCTATCGAACAGTTGGACAGACATCACAGACTCACAATGTGCATTCTGTGATATCTTGCTACTCTGCTGTCTTTCTACTCCTCAATGTAGTCTACTCTATAGAGCAGTATTTCTTAGACTGTGGGTAAATTACCTTATGCTGGGTAATGTAAATATTAAATTAGGTAACGGGTAATTGTATTCTCTTTTCAATTAGCTGGTAACGCTACATACTTTCTAACAACCTTTTTCATTTATTTTATTAAAGTATAGCCCTTTAGTTATATTAGTAGTTTTAAATAACTTTTTCTTAAACTGTCTAGTGGTAAGAATTCCATTTCTGGGACAGATTAATTCAGGCAAGGTGTTCAACTTTCATATCAAATCATTCTGATGATGTACCTAACCTAACTATACTTGTAATGATGTAATGATTTTTGGAGAAGTGACATTTATTTATTGGTGATGATTTAGGAAAATATATTCAAATGTAGGCGGTTCATAAAATGTAACTATATGATTGCAAACAACAATTCAAAGATTTGTTATCCGTATTTCTAAGTTTCACTGATGTTTTTTTTATTTTTGGGTGTGAAAACGAGTGATCTTGTCCCTGGTTTTCTCGTAACGTTGTTGTGGAATATTCCTATTATATACTAATAATTAGAGCCCGGATTCATAGTTCTAACGCTATAAATGATATTTTGACTATAAAAAGCTAAGTATTGCGTATTGCAAAGCTAATTTAACTAGATATGAAGATTGAAACCAGTAATTATGGTATTGACTAATATAAAACTATAATAAATGATCCTTTACATGTGAATATATCTGTAACAGAATATTATTTTATTGGTATAATTAAACATGCTAGGGCATTTCAATTAGCATGCTTCATAAATCACATTTTATAGTAAACGTACTAACGTAAATATCGAAATAAAAATTTAAAAAGAATCAATTACTACTCAACACAGTATAATATTATATGCTTTAGTTAAGTAAATGGAATGACATATGATGATATGCATTACTATATAAATAGAAGGTAAGTATTTATGTACAGGTACATTTCGCTTTCTTCGTTAGTAACTCTTTGCGCACATAACTTTCTGCAAGTCATTGTTAGTCGAGTTAAAAAATCGGATAAGTTTTTATTTAATGTACAGAACAGTTAAACACATACACTCAGCTGCCTTATTTGGTGTGTAAGTTATATGAATAATAATTAAAATGTACTATTTGGACTACTCACAGAATCACAAATATACTTGACATATTAAAATTTGTAATGGATACCCTTACCAAAGGCTTCCACAATGTGCTAAAAAGAAAATGATAAATCTTAAAACGCACTCTGCTATATTAACGCTATTTATTCCGACTTTACAACTATTTTTGAAATCTTAAAAATATTTTTGTGCTATTTCGACCACTTTCACTATAACTATGAATCTGGGGAATACTATAAATATTATATCACCCTATTTGTGTAATTGTAATGAAACTCAGGCTATTTTCAGTACATTTAGGGTAATATCCCCAGATGTTTGCAGTCAAAGACATTCTTAGTCCAGACATTTAGGGTAATATCCCCAGATGTTTACAGTCAAAGACATTCTTAGTCCAGACATTTAGGGTAATATCCCCAGATGTTTACAGTCAAAGACATTCTTAGTCCAGACATTTAGGGTAATATCCCCAGATGTTTGCAGTCAAAGACATTCTTAGTCCAGACATTTAGGGTAATATCCCCAGATGTTTGCAGTCAAAGACATTCTTAGTCCAGACATTTAGGGTAATATCCCCAGATGTTTGCAGTCAAAGACATTCTTAGTCCAGACATTTAGGGTAATATCCCCAGATGTTTGCAGTCAAAGACATTCTTAGTCCAGACATTTAGGGTAATATCCCCAGATGTTTGCAGTCAAAGACATTCTTAGTCCAGACATTTAGGGTAATATCCCCAGATGTTTGCAGTCAAAGACATTCTTAGTCCAGACATTTAGGGTAATATCCCCAGATGTTTGCAGTCAAAGACATTCTTAGTCCAGACATTTAGGGTAATATCCCCAGATGTTTGCAGTCAAAGACATTCTTAGTCCAGACATTTAGGGTAATATCCCCAGATGTTTGCAGTCAAAGACATTCTTAGTCCAGACATTTAGGGTAATATCCCCAGATGTTTGCAGTCAAAGACATTCTTAGTCCAGACATTTAGGGTAATATCCCCAGATGTTTGCAGTCAAAGACATTCTTAGTCCAGACATTTAGGGTAATATCCCCAGATGTTTGCAGTCAAAGACATTCTTAGTCCAGACATTTGGGGTAATGTCCCTTAGGCTTACAAACAATAGCAGAGTTTTAATTACTGCCTTGAATCTTCCCTTTTTCAATGGCGTCTATTCTCATCGTGGATGAAAGAGAAAGCCTTAGAACTATCTACCTGAATGCAACATTTTACCATTCTCTAGGGGATATATGGCAACGTGTAAAATAAAATATTGTAACATAAGATATGCAACCTAAGCTGTTAGAAAATAAATAAATTACTTCCCTAATCAATTGGGTATAATGAGTTTCCAATAAACAAATTTTAACTTTATTTAAACGATTTTCTTACACTTTCATTTTCCATTCAATTTAACAATAATTTGTATCTCTTCTTTATTTGAGTTAATGAAACATTGAAGAGAGAATATTAATAAATTGCAATAAATTTTTTCACAAACTTTAGAATAATCATAACAATAAAAGGATACCTTTTTCTCATTTATAAATATTCATATGGTTAGTGCCAGTCTTTTTCACTTTCAGAAACTAGATAAATATTTATAATTATTTTTCATAACTCAAAGGTAATGATTTATATTGTTAATAATCCTATATGTAGCTCAACCAAACCCATCGTTTCTAACTAAAATCTGGTACATAAGTATGTACTCATATGAGTGACATACTAATTAATTTAGCTACCATGGCTTATATTTAATGCTGTAATTCTATTTAATCCTTTTCGGTGTTTCACCAAACATCCTTTTCTGCCTTTTAGTATTGTTGAGCAGGCAGTTCAAAGTATATTAAATGAATTGAAAATAAAAGAACAAGCACAGAATCTTTAATGTATAATGAATTGTCAATTATTATTTGTACTATTTTCATAGATATTATCAATTTATTATTCGTATATATAATATTTATACTTACATTATAGGACACCGAGACAAAAATTGAATTAGAAATAGATTTACTCGATTACTTAAGCTATTGGCTAATTAACTATCAAATATCATTGTGTGAAGATGTTTGTTTACTATATTTATATCTTGTAGATTAATTATAAAGAGCACACATTGGGTGTTGTCTCAGACTTTGCGAATCTTTTATTTATTCGTCTCCTCAATTCGTTATTTATTTTTCACAATTTTACTTGTCAATTCGTTAATCATTCACAATTTTACCTCTCAATTCATGGAATTACTATCAATTCGTGGTTAAAAATTGAAAACCGTAAAGATAAAAATTATCATAAAATAATGATGATAGTTTATCAATATGTTCATAGGTTAGGGAACACAATACACATACAAAAGTTTCTACTACCCCCTCCATAAAATAGGAACTATGGCTTAATATCATTCTCTATTTATTATTCCCCAGGCTGTGCTGTACATTATGTATTTGTATGTGCAGAGCAGGGTACCCTTAGGGACATTTCTCATTATCCTTAATTGTAACGTTCGTACCAGAAGGTTTGTCTAATTAAAGGTGATGCAATAAAGTTAGTGATGAAAGCTCCTGTGTTGCAATACTCTTCAATTTGGCACATAAATTAACTTGTAATTTCAATTCTACCTCGTG
This sequence comes from Caprella mutica, assembly GCA_947561585.1. Lineage (NCBI taxonomy): Eukaryota > Metazoa > Arthropoda > Malacostraca > Amphipoda > Caprellidae > Caprella > Caprella mutica. The sequence continues at coordinate 9,225 of CANNZV010001965.1, forward strand.
AAGTACGCACTTAATTTTGGAGAGGAAAAACACTGGGAAATTGAAGCGAAAACACAGTTAGGATTAGAAATTTTGATCATTCAGCTTACTGATATACGCTGTGTAAAGACCACAGTTAGTCAAGGTGAATTAAATGGGTGATTGGTTACCGAAAACTATTGAATTGAAAAGCATGCAATGTAACTATAAATAGTTATTTATGGAAAGTAGATAATTATAGGTACCTACTGTAGGATTCTGGGTCTATTCCATCACAGGCAAATTTAGTAAATTATAGATTTTGTCACTGTCGAAGCTACCCGAGGGGGAGGGAGTTGTGTCGTGTATTTCGCGATTTGAAGCGCCCCTCTCCCCCTGGTAGTAACCTAAAACCGAAGGTGAAAAGTGAATTTACTTGGAGTAGAACATATCGGCCACCCTATTCTGTAGCAGCCTTGTATATACTGTACCTATACGTACTTTATTATATTTCTCTAATTTTCTAATGAACATTAGAGAAATACGTGCTATATGTATTCCCATCTATATTTACATTTGAAGACATCAGTGACTGTATGTGGTTATACACATCCAATTTTTCATTGCATTTCACATTAATTAAGTACCAATTAAGATATTTTCCCTCAAGTGACGTCATCAATTGTGATGAATGCTATCGAGTACATCATAACTTATTATATGATTAGATAGCAATATGAATAGTTCTAAATTACGAACAATATGAAAATTGAAATAGGTCTTTTCATTAGTTCAGTAATTGAAATATAATTAATAAAATACTTTATATATAACAGGTATTCTATTCATTTAAATCATTTGATAAAATTACAGCTAAGTTCATTATTGTTTCTTTGAATATGTAATTAAATATCACATTTTTCGAATGTTTATTCATATTTCTGCATACCGTTAATAATCACAAAAAATGTATTACCATTTTTTCACTCTTGCAAAATAATTATATTCAAAAGAAAAAAAATCATAAAAACGAATAACTCAGTTGTTTTTGTAGGCCTTTTTACATATTATATAGACATTTATACATTATTAATTCATTCCGTATGTTACCATGTATTCCTCGATTTGAATTAAATCACTATCCATTCCATTATATATAACTTAAAATTCGAATAATTCAAAAACCAGTTCAATAGCGTTCTGTAGGACCATAAAATTTCAGCCCATGCTGATGGATAGTCTCTGAAAATATCCTGGAGGGTATATCGTATTAATTCCTATGTAAACGTTTATATATCAATTGTTAATAATTCGAAAGGCAATTTGAATTTCTAAATATCCTTTTAAAACGTTAAATTCAACACCACTTTCTAGAATATTTTAAATTTTCAAGTCTCTAGGTCTAACTGCTTGTGAGTAATGTAGCTCTTATTAAGTAACACAGACACAGACAGACAGATGTAGCGTATAAAATTATATAAAAAAAATTATTTGAGTTTTTTCATATGCTGACTGTAATAAGTTAAACTGGTGTGCATCTTGTAGACATTGCTTGATGTCATTGGAAATAAATCAAAATATAACCTTTTGATTTGGGGACACCAAAGTAGCCATGGGAAATCTGAACGAGAAATATATCAGGTAGAATGGTACAGAATTACATGAATGAAATACTGTATAATTAAATAAAATAAAGTGTATTCATATAGAGAATTAGAAGGTGGTACTTATTTATTTCTATTCTAATGAATGGTAATGAAATTATCTGAGTACAATGTACAGCTGTATACATTTTTCTTTCTGCCGAGTACTATAATCGACTGTACAGTTTCTAACCAATAAGCAATGAGTAATTTTTTTTATCAATTTGTGTATTCTTAAAGCAAATGAGTTCAACCTTCTTTAACTCATATTTTATAATCAAATTTTAAAATAATAATCGTGAATAATTTATTGTACACCTTTAACCATTTTTGATATAAATTATATAGTTAAATTCCCCCTAAAAAGTATTGGAAGAGTTTCAATGTAAGTTATTTTCTGTAAATTTTTTTCAATGGATAGAATTTGTACCTCCAAGTCTCTGAGTGACCACAATGGAAAAGTAGGTAGAGTCTGCTGTCACGCCTTGTAATGGCAGGGAAATCAATAGGCATTGCGATGCATCACAGGGACGTGTCTTAGGGAATAACAATGAGAGGGAAATAACGAAGGGGAACTAGGCAGTATATATTCGAAAGGTGAACTGAAATAACAGATATACAGGGTGACATGAAAGATCTGACCACCAAAGTAATAATTTAGAGAAAACATTTTAGATAGGTGAGACAACAAGAAAAGTGCTTAAATAAATTATAGATAACACTGAAAAGATATGTAAAGAAGTTTATTCAATAATTCCTCCTCATATTTGACCCCACGGCCTCCAATCTGTCGGAGTTGTTTCAACCGCTATACGCAACTCATCCATGTACAGTTTTTGCCCATTCTCACTTGGGTTCTCGATCCAATTTTCATTTAAAAGTTCTAGTTATTTCCACTGCATGGTTAATGAGAATATCAGCACATTCATTTCCAATTCTGAAAAGAGGCAGAATTCTATTGAAATAAATCAGATGCAAACTTTCCTGCACGGTGATATTCAACTACAACATATTTTTGAATTGGAAGGACCTAAAACCTCTTATAAATAAGAGATGAGACCTAATGCATATAATATATTGAACACTATTGAATCTGAAGACTGGAAAGAATTAGTTCACATTAGTTGGGATAGAAATATTTATTTATAATGTTTGTTGCTCGAGTTTTCTGTATATATAGGGTAGGGTGTAACTTAAAATTGTATTTTAATTAAATATTTTATCAAATACAGTTCTGTAACAAATGCAATCACTATTAAATATAATTAGTTTAATTACCTATATTTGAAGAGCCTCTATCACTGAGTGTTAATAATTTGATTGATTTGGTTTAAATGAATGGATAATTGAATGTAAAATGTGTATGGCTTTGCATTCAATTCATATAGAGATTGAATATGAAATATAATATAAAATAGTAGAAGTAATCAATGAAATAAATATTTACCTACAAATAGTCATTTCCCAAGCAACACAAGTTAACGGGGCCCATGTTGGCACTAGGTGTACAAATCGTATTGGTACTGTGTGGTTATTTGCAAAGTGGGCCATTGTGGCTGTTATGTTGAAACCATCTTGGCCCAAGATGTTGCCAATATGATAATCAGTTTCAGCCATATAATGTTGACACGTCATATAGTAATCTGATTGGGCCAACATAACAATTCTGTGGGACGGATTCGCTACACTGAACCAACCTTCTCCCAAGGTAACATTCCATGAGAATGGAAAACCACATTATCCCCATGTAATTTCTAGGCTACTTTTCAGTCTGCCATCTCTTGCCCATCTAACCATCTAGTGAACATGTTGGCACAATGTGTCATGGTTGCTTGGGTCAGTTTAATTCAAGTTCCCATTGATCTATTTATTTCATATGGTACTAGGACAAAATGCCTATACGTACAAAATGCCTATACGGACAAAATGGCTACGGACAAAATGTCTATACGGACAAAATGCCTACGGATAAAATGCCTATAGACAAAATGCCTATCGGACAAAATGCCTAATGGACAAAATGCCTAACGGACAAAATGTCTAATGGACAAAATGCCTAATGGACAAAATGCCTAATGGACAAAATGCCTAACGGACAAAATGTCTAATGGACAAAATGCCTAATGGACAAAACGCCTAATGGACAAAATGCCTAATGGACAAAATGCCTAATGGACAAAACGCCTAATGGACAAAATGCCTAATGGACAAAATGCCTAATGGACAAAATGCCTAATGGACAAAATGCCTAATGGACAAAATGCCTAAAGGACAAAATGCCTAATGGACAAAACGCCTAATGGACAAAATGCCTAATGGACAAAATGCCTAATGGACAAAATGCCTAATGGACAAAATGCCTAACGGACAAAATGTCTAATGGACAAAATGCCTAATGGACAAAATGCCTAATGGACAAAATGCCTAACGGACAAAATGTCTAATGGACAAAATGCCTAATGGACAAAACGCCTAATGGACAAAATGCCTAATGGACAAAATGCCTAACGGACAAAATGTCTAATGGACAAAATGCCTAATGGACAAAATGCCTAATGGACAAAACGCCTAATGGACAAAATGCCTAATGGACAAAATGCCTAATGGACAAAACGCCTAATGGACAAAATGCCTAAAGGACAAAATGCCTAATGGACAAAATGCCTAAAGGACAAAATGCCTAATGGACAAAATGCCTAACGGACAAAATGTCTAATGGACAAAATGCCTAATGGACAAAACGCCTAATGGACAAAATGCCTAACAGACAAAATGCCTAATGGATAAAACGCCTAATGGACAAAATGCCTAAAGGACAAAATGCCTAATGGACAAAACGCCTAATGGACAAAATGCCTAAAGGACAAAATGCCTAATGGACAAAACGCCTAATGGACAAAACGCCTAATGGACAAAATGCCTATCGGACAAAATGCCTAATGGACAAAATGCCTAATGGACAAAATGCCTAATGGACAAAACGCCTAATGGACAAAATGCCTAATGGACAAAATGCCTAAAGGACAAAATGCCTAATGGACAAAATGCCTAAAGGACAAAATGCCTAATGGACAAAATGCCTAAAGGACAAAATGCCTAATGGACAAAATGCCTAATGGACAAAATGCCTAAAGGACAAAATGCCTAATGGACAAAATGCCTAATGGACAAAATGCCTAATGGACAAAATGCCTAAAGGACAAAATGCCTAACGGACAAAATGTCTAATGGACAAAATGCCTAATGGACAAAACGCCTAATGGACAAAATGCCTAAAGGACAAAATGCCTAATGGACAAAACGCCTAATGGACAAAATGCCTAATGGACAAAATGCCTAACGGACAAAATGCCTAAAGGACAAAATGCCTAATGGACAAAACGCCTAATGGACAAAATGCCTAATGGACAAAATGCCTAAAGGACAAAATGTCTAATGGACAAAATGTCTAATGGACAAAATGCCTAATGGACAAAATGCCTAATGGACAAAACGCCTAATGGACAAAATGCCTAAAGGACAAAATGTCTAATGGACAAAACGCCTAATGGACAAAATGTCTAATGGACAAAATGCCTAATGGACAAAACGCCTAATGGACAAAATGCCTAATGGACAAAATGCCTAACGGACAAAATGTCTAATGGACAAAATGCCTAATGGACAAAATGCCTAATGGACAAAACGCCTAATGGACAAAATGCCTAATGGACAAAATGCCTAATGGACAAAACGCCTAATGGACAAAATGCCTAAAGGACAAAATGCCTAATGGACAAAATGCCTAAAGGACAAAATGCCTAATGGACAAAATGCCTAAAGGACAAAATGCCTAATGGACAAAATGCCTAAAGGACAAAATGCCTAACGGACAAAATGTCTAATGGACAAAATGCCTAATGGACAAAACGCCTAATGGACAAAATGCCTAACAGACAAAATGCCTAATGGACAAAACGCCTAATGGACAAAATGCCTAAAGGACAAAATGCCTAATGGACAAAACGCCTAATGGACAAAATGCCTAAAGGACAAAATGCCTAATGGACAAAACGCCTAATGGACAAAACGCCTAATGGACAAAATGCCTATCGGACAAAATGCCTAATGGACAAAATGCCTAATGGACAAAATGCCTAATGGACAAAACGCCTAATGGACAAAATGCCTAATGGACAAAATGCCTAAAGGACAAAATGCCTAATGGACAAAATGCCTAAAGGACAAAATGCCTAATGGACAAAATGCCTAAAGGACAAAATGCCTAATGGACAAAATGCCTAATGGACAAAATGCCTAAAGGACAAAATGCCTAATGGACAAAATGCCTAATGGACAAAATGCCTAATGGACAAAATGCCTAAAGGACAAAATGCCTAACGGACAAAATGTCTAATGGACAAAATGCCTAATGGACAAAACGCCTAATGGACAAAATGCCTAAAGGACAAAATGCCTAATGGACAAAACGCCTAATGGACAAAATGCCTAATGGACAAAATGCCTAACGGACAAAATGCCTAAAGGACAAAATGCCTAATGGACAAAACGCCTAATGGACAAAATGCCTAATGGACAAAATGCCTAATGGACAAAATGCCTAATGGACAAAACGCCTAATGGACAAAATGCCTAAAGGACAAAATGTCTAATGGACAAAACGCCTAATGGACAAAATGCCTAATGGACAAAATGCCTAATGGACAAAATGCCTAAAGGACAAAATGCCTAACCGGCAAAATGCCTAATGTGCAAAATATATGAATATAGAAATTGTAAAATAATGACGTAAAAGAATGTTGCAAAGTGAATAAAAGAATTAACTCAATATTTGAATAAAAGGGCCGAATAGAAAACATTGAAGTGATATCTGTAATGGAATGATTATTGGTAAATAAAGAACAGAATACATTATATTGTAATAAACCTTATCATTGAACATCAAATAATTAATTAAAAAATGTATGTAAAACATTAGAAAAAATTATATACTACGTCTCAGTTACATTTCATAAAGAATACTGTATTTTTTCCAACGGAATTTTATTCATTCTATAAAGGTAGTTGAATAAAAAATTATTGGCAGCTTTTTTTATAACCAGAGTAGTAAATTGCATGTCAGTACTAACATATATAAATATTGTAATTACTTAACTTGAATTAGAATTACAAAAGCAACTATAAACATCACTGTAGATTGAAGATGATTATAGCTATCTAAAAGAATAAACAATATTTTAAAAAAATCATAATGGAATAAGATGATTACAGATATCTTTAAACAAAATGGAAATAAAAGAAGATGATTATTGTATTGATGTTTTTTTAAAAAATGAAAATAGTATATGATGATTATAGATATCCAATAAAAATGGCAAGATGTAGGAAGATTAATTTTTTAAAGCGATTTGATAAATAGAACAAACGCTTCAGTGATAAATCACAAACACAGTGAAATGAAATAAGAGGGTGTTTACACTAAGCACTCCGAGTTACAAATGTTCATATTCAATGAAAGTGATTTAATAAACTCTCACTGAGACAAAACTCTTTGTTTCCACTTAGTCTAACTTATTTTAAATCTTTGTCCATAATTTTCATATTTGAAATAAGTTTAAATACATTTTAGGCTTTTTGTCCGTTAGGCATTTTGTCCGCGCACGATTTCATATAAATGTGCATTTAATGCTGCAAAGATGACTAACGAATTCCAATAATAATTCTTGTAGCAAGACCTTATCTCTAAATTATTTATCATTATTCCAGTATTGATGTTAAGCTGAAATAAAATATTTTATTAATTTCATGGTGATATTACACTAGTACCTCATGTTTAAATTGTTCTAACCAGTAATACAATTAAACAAAAATATACATTGAAAGTGACTGAATGCAAACTAAACTAGTGAAAATGAAACTATGTAGCTATCTTCCCCCGTTATTTTGGTGGCAAAGTGTTTCCCCCACATCTACCACCACTCATGCACCCCCCTCCCCCCTACAAGGTGTTCAGGTGTTTCCGATTTTCCGTTCGGTTTAGTTTGTAAATCTCTTCGAATCACGCGACTGAGACATGCAACTCTTACGGCTGGAACGGTTTGCTTTTTCCAATCGAATGTACACAAATTTGATACTTTTTATTATTTTAATAGTTAGAGAAATAAACAAAAGATATTATACTTATATAAGATAGGTACACCACACACGGAAATTCAGGTTTCCAAATGGCATCATTCTGCAGCCCGTGTTTCGAAGTGGCTACTATACTCGTTGATACGCAAACCGCAACATTTAAAGGTCCCCTTCAAGCAACATTTTTATGGTTTTAATCAAAGAAGCTAACGTATCATTTTTCTGCAAATTCCATAAAATTTGATGACATATATTTAATTTTATATGTTTTTAAGATTCTTATAACCTGAACTCTACAGTAATCGTTTTCTTCTGACTTGCTAAATTTCAGTCAGAAGAAAAAGAAAGTACACCATTTGTTAGGAATATCAACTAGGTAGTTATAATCAATCCAATATTAAGTATTCCTGGCAAGGTATAAAATTGGAGAAACTTATTATAGAAACGTTTTATATACTTCAGGAAATAATTTCAATGTTAAACATCGGTCGAACACGCCTTGTTTGTTTATAAAATTAAAGTTTGAAATAAATACAAAGAGTGTACAATTTTCTTCTTCAGCGTCAGGTTAGTGTTTCGTACCTTTGCTGCACACAGTGTATTAAAAACTTTGGAAGCATATTAAAAAATAAATACCGAACCGAATTGTATGCGGGTTGCAGAATGTGAGATATACTAGACTTTAGTTCTATATTATTATGTAATAAACTCATTTTTTTCTCGGAGGCTGGAGAGGCCCTTTGAAGTTAATTAAAATATTGTAAAGAAATTTTTAAACTTTTAATTAAATATGAGCCTAGATGCATAGTATGTAATTATTAAATTGCGTTAATATATGAATAGTAATAGGCAGTGATTTATCATTCTCTCTTTTTCAGATATCTGCCACAACTGAAATTTTTTCCCATGCTTTGGTAAGTAACTCGAATGATAGAAATTAACCACTGAATAGGGTAACTGATAACATTTAATATCTGAATAGGGTAACTGATAACATTTAATATCTTAATATGGTAACTGATAACATTTAACACCTTAATAGGGTAACTGATAACATTTAACACCTTAATAGGGTAACTGATAACATTTAACATCTTAATATGGTAACTGATAACATTTAACACCTTAATAGGGTAACTGATAACATTTAACACCTTAATAGGGTAACTGATAACATTTAACACCTTAATAGGGTAACTGATAACATTTAACACCTTAATAGGGTAACTGATAACATTTAACACCTTAATAGGGTAACTGATAACATTTAACACCTTAATAGGGTAACTGATAACATTTAACACCTTAATAGGGTAACTGATAACATTTAACACCTTAATAGGGTAACTGATAACATTTAACACCTTAATAGGGTAACTGATAACATTTAACACCTCTGCTAATTAATAGGGGGACAAAGTGGCCAATTGTAGTTCCTTTTCTCACCACCCGTGGCGCTGTTAATCAATTGAGTGTGAGAAGTGACTGCACGACATGAGACACTCTTATGTGACATTTTATGACTGCTACTCTTAACAGAGTAAACAAAGGTGATAATTGAAATATCAAATAATTTAAATATATACGCAATACGCATGCATTTCAAATTTGTTGCCTTCTGTAAAAGGACTTGATAGTACTTATAGGTAAAAAACTTAATAGTAATTAAAGAACAATTAATTATAAATTATAAAGATAAAAGTTGTATTATAAATATTAACTTTTAGTAATATGCATGAAATAAACAATTGTACTGTAATAATTACATATACTTCATTTAATTCCGAAATTCTCTTTTCCAATATAAATGAGAAAGTAAGTTTGATATATGCTAAATTTAATATGGATCAAAATATGCAATGAAAGTATAATAATTAGCTATATTATTTTCAATTTTCCAAGGAATATGTCGTTTATTATTATTTTTTTGTTAATGTACAATAATTACTGCAGGGTGGGGCGTAAATATGGTAACTAATAAAAATAGATATCATAATGTAGCGAAAAATTTTATTGAAAGATATGTATTAATAATCAATACAAAGCAAAACATTTATATTATTTTATTATATACAAAACCGCCTCCATCTCCAGCGAACAGATTCTGCTGCAGCACGCAGTTATTCCTGTGGAATTTTTTTGCCATGCTCACTCTAGAGAGGTTTTCAGTTTTCCACACGGTGATGAATTTTCCACAGGCCTTGGCTTTAAGTGTGGACCACACCGAAAAGCTTATGGGATTCGAAGCTGGGGAGAAGGGAGGCCATATTTCCTTGGACCAAAACGTAACATTCGCTGTGTGTGACGTGAACAGTGTTGATGGAATATCCACAAAGTGTCATCGCCAGCGTGTTTCTCATCACATTCCAACATTGGCTTTAGAATGTTTTCAACATAACATGTGGGGTTAATTTTGACCTCTTGATCGACAAAAATAAGGGGAACCCAGCAGGACTTTGAAACAACTGCCCAGGCAATTACGGAAGCTGGTTTCATAGTTCGGTAAACGGTTTTTTGGTCATAAGGAATATCAGTGGCGTATTTTCCTCTTTTTTTCATTTCTTCGATTATGAGCCATGCAATTCAAGAGTGAAAATCTCCTTATCAGACCAAACAATCTCACCAGCCGTGCCAGAATTGAATTCCTTCAGAAGAACTTTTCTTCTCTGAAATCTTTTTTGCCTTACAGCTGCTGACAAAGTTTGTCTAATTTGAAGGGTGAAAAAGGACATTTCAGATCTTCGTCTCATGGTTCTGGGACTCCTGTCAGCTGTCTTCGGTTGCAACTTTACAGATCTTTTGGGTTTCTCCAAATCTTCTCTCGAATGCTTTTGATCATTGGTTTAGAGTTAGACTGTTGGGGGATGGTCTACCACTTCTCTGACGATCAGACAAATCACCTCTTTCGTTGAGACGCTTCAATGATTTACAGCCAGTCGATCTCGCAATTGAAAGTTTCTTTGCAATATCGGAATCAGACTTTCAAACACGGTGTAATGCGACTATAGCTGCTCTTTTGCATGACATTTTTGAACTGGTTATTTAAAAAAAAATGGTGATGTAACAAAGTAGTGCCTTGGCTATTCTGTAAACCGAATCACCTACTTAGGAACAACATTTACGAAAGGATAATTACGTTTGAAAATTAGTTTCCATACTTACCCCCACCCTATATGTAAAAAAAACTTATCTCTCATTTATATATAATTTGCTTAGGGTCACTTTCCCTCCTCCCTTCTTTTCCTAAGTCCCTTGGGAGTTACATGGTGTCTCACATCTGGCGCCATCAGAGTTATAACTCTATTCTTACTCATCATCACAAGGAATGGAAAGCATTGTACGAAGTTTCTCTTCGAATGTTATGTATAATTAGCGATAAAAATATATTTAAGAATTATCATGAAATTCCTAAGAGATGTAATAAAATTGAAACAATAATTATTTAAGATATAGTATTTTAAATCAAGCATATCTTCATGGTATGTGTGATTCTGTTATGCATTTATAACATTATATCAATACAATATAATTGTCTCGATCTCTACTTTAAAACAAAACTTTCAAGTCTGAGTAAGGCTAATCAAAAGTAAGGCTAATCAAAAGTAAGGCTTTCCAGTCTTAGTAAGGCTAATCAAAAGTAAGGCTTTGCAGTCTTAGTAAGGCTAATCAAAAGTAAGGCTTTCCAGTCTTAGTAAGGCTAATCAAAAGTAAGGCTTTCCAGTCTTAGTAAGGCTAATCAAAAGTAAGGCTTTCCAGTCTTAGTAAGGCTAATCAAAAGTAAGGCTTTCCAGTCTTAGTAAGGCTTATCAAAAGTAAGGCTTTCCAGTCTTAGTAAGGCTAATCAAAAGTAAGGCTTTCCAGTCTTAGTAAGGCTAATCAAAAGTAAGGCTTTCCAGTCTTAGTAAGGCTAATCAAAAGTAAGGCTTTCCATGCAGTCTTAGTAAGGCTAATCAAAAGTAAGGCTTTCCAGTCTTAGTAAGGCTAATCAAAAGTAAGGCTTTCCAGTCTTAGTAAGGCTTATCAAAAGTAAGGCTTTCCAGTCTTAGTAAGGCTAATCAAAAGTAAGGCTTTCCATGCAGTCTTAGTAAGGCTAATCAAAAGTAAGGCTTTCCAGTCTTAGTAAGGCTAATCAAAAGTAAGGCTTTCCAGTCTTAGTAAGGCTAATCAAAAGTAAGGCTTTCAAGTCTTAGTAAGGCTAATTAAAAGTAAGGCTTTCCAGTCTTAGTAAGGCTAATCAAAAGTAAGGCTTTCCATGCAGTCTTAGTAAGGCTAATCAAAAGTAAGGCTTTCCAGTCTTAGTAAGGTTAATCAAAAGTAAGGCTTTCCAGTCTTAGTAAGGCTAATCAAAAGTAAGGCTTTCCAGTCTTAGTAAGGCTAATCAAAAGTAAGGCTTTCAAGTCTTAGTAAGGCTAATTAAAAGTAAGGCTTTCAAGTCTTAGTAAGGCTAATTAAAAGTAAGGCTTTCCAGTCTTAGTAAGGCTAATCAAAAGTAAGGCTTTCCAGTCTTAGTAAGGCTAATCAAAAGTAAGGCTTTCCAGTCTTAGTAAGGCTAATTAAAAGTAAGGCTTTCCATGCAGTCTTAGTAAGGCTAATCAAAAGTAAGGCTTTCCAGTCTTAGTAAGGCTAATTAAAAGTAAGGCTTTCCATGCAGTCTTAGTAAGGCTAATCAAAAGTCTTATTTGAACAGTTATTGTCTTTAATTTGTCTGTTTGTGCTCCATGAGAGGCGGTTTGGAATTCTCTTTCCAGAAACTCAATAACCATTTCCATCAGACAGAAGAGAAGGAAATAAACCCCCTCCAATTCTTTACGGAAGTAATAAACTTTTCAAGAGGGACTACCATTTAATATTTAGGAGAGGAATTAAACCTCCCTCAAGTATTCCAATGGTTATCAAGTAATGGAATTGATTTATTGGTTGTTGGACTGTAAGAGCCTGAATTTAATCGCCTCTTTTTATAATCATTTGTGACCACACTGGAAAAATACGAGTAAATTGACTCAAAATTAAAGTTTTCAGTTTGTCCCAAAACTGGCTCAAAATGTGAGTCAATTTGACTCATCCTAACATTTTACACAAAAACAAGAGTCATATTGACTCCTAATTCATAGTCAGATTGACTCGGGTATAGTCAAGCAAGAGAAATGACTCCAATATTGGAGTTTTGACAGCCGTGACTCAAGCGATGAGTCAGGTTGACTCGCAGTCCTGATGATATCATAACCTCCTGAGTTGAGTGGGTATAAACAAGTGAGGCTATTTGGTTAGAACACCGGGGGTGACATTAGTTAAGTCATTCTTAGAACGAATGACAATTTAATACCATCCCACACGTAAAACCAACCTAAAAGTAGATATTTCTGTCCGAAATTTTACTCTAATTAAATAGCACAATTGCTTCCTATAGCCTGAAAATTCATTCCTCTCTCCGATAATTAGAGAAATCAACAAAAACGTTTTCCGATTTAGAACCTGTAAAATTATTGCTTTGCCATTTTGGCACTTGCGTCTTTTTCAGCCTCTGTCATCGGATGGGTCGGTTTTTCGCGCGGGAGGAGTCTGCACAAACTGACATGAAAAGCACATTGATGACTTACTGTTGTTAACATGAGGCTGTATACAAATAGACATTGGCAACTGGTTTCCTTTGAGGACTACTAATACTATTTAACTATTACATCACTTTATGCACATGCATTAACAGTTGAGATCATTGAAAAGTTATGTACAGGTTTTCGTGCAAAATAGAATAAAATAAACCAACCGTCAAGAGTTAAAAAAGAATTACACTGCATATTAGAGTAGAATGGTAATAAAATGCTGATTATGATATATAAGAAATAAATGTCAATGATATTTAATATATATAGTTTGATGCGATTTTTTAATATTAACTTATTGAAATTTATATCTGGTAATTGCCACTTTACTGTAATTGGCAATAACCATTTCCATCACTTTATATTTTTAAATAGTCCCTATGAGTCTGGCTAGATAATGCTAAATCATCATAAATATCACAAACAACTCCAGTCTCGTAATACTCATTTCGCTAACGAAGAGACCCATTTTTTGTTGCTAATTGGACCGCGCGATCCCTCCGCTCTCGAGGGTCCAATAGCGATGATCCCGAGGATATTTTAGGCTTTTTTATATTTCTTTGGTTCATGTTACGAGAAAAAGAATTAGGTATAAATTGCTCACTGACAATTTTGTAGAAATTATAATTGTGAAGCAAAAGAGAAATATTTCCTATAAATATAACTGATATATTATAGCTTGTAAGTATTTTCATTGAAATGTGTAGTATTCATCTATTACATTGTTTTAAATATTTAAATGATATGTTATCAGCTTGAATATCAACTTATTTGAAATATTTAAGCAGTTAAGTCAATCTAAATAATCTAATAAATGTTTCGTTCTATTTTCCAGTATTTTAAATTAGTATAGGCGCTTCTGTTTTTTTAAAAAGTCCTCTCCAGGCGTCATTAAGGTGACGCTGAAGAAAAAGATTGTGCGCTTTTCGTTTTGATTTTCAGTTAGAATTGCATGTTCAGCCTTCCTTTAAGTTGTAAATGAATACATGAATAAAATTAAAGTTTCTATAATAAGTTTCTTATATTTTATACCTTTACGCAAATATTTAATATTGAATAGATTGCACCTACCTGTACAGTATACATGACTTTTAAAAATAAACGGTGTGCATTCTTTTTCTTTGGCCTGAAAATTAGCAACTCATGAGTAAACCGGGTACTGCCTACTGTATTGCTCATAAAATCTTTTAAGGCATACTCAAACACATACAGGCTATCAAATTTCATGGGGTTTACAGCCTATAGTGATGATAAACAATAACTGTAATGATTAGAAATATAAAAAAATGCTAGGGTGAAACCTTTGAATTTCAAACGCATCATATAGATTATAGATGATATAAATGTAACTATTCAACTTTAGTTATTTTCTCTTTTTTAACTCCAAATAGTTGTAATGGACAGCATTATGACTTTCATCACTCTACTATAGATCTCACTCACCACTCAGACAGACTTGGCAGAACTTTAGTTAACTCAATTGCTATGCAGGAGTGTCAGAATAGATCAGCAATTCACACTGATGTATTGGCATGTATCAGGATATATATTGGTGAATGTTTGAATTCACAGTCTCCCAGTAGTCAAATCCTTACATTATCGGTCAGATATCTGAGGCAGTTAGTCTATGGTACTTATAACAGTCTGAACAGATGCGACGAAACTTGACCAGTTCTTCATAATCAGCTACACTCAGTTATATGACATCAGCTACACTCAGTTATATGACATCAGCTACAGTCAGTTATATGACATCAGCTACACTCAGTTATATGACATCAGCTACACTCAGTTATATGACATCAGCTACAGTCAGTTATATGACATCAGCTACACTCAGTTATATGACATCAGCTACACTCAGTTATATGACATCAGCTACACTCAGTTATATGACATCAGCTACAGTCAGTTATATGACATCAGCTACACTCAGTTATATGACATCAGCTACACTCAGTTATATGACATCAGCTACACTCAGTTATATGACATCAGCTACAGTCATACTGAGAAAAATAAACAACTCCAACTGACACTCCCAGATGTTTCGAGTTCACCCTATGGCTTTGTCTCTAAAGCGAGACACTTTAGTGCATCAAACTATAGTTTGGATGCACTAAAGTGCATCAGTTCGATACATTTAGTGTCTCAGCTATAATTTGTTAAATTGATGAGGAAATTATTTTAATCATTTTGGCAAAGGAAAATTTGAGACACTAAAGTGCATCGAATTGATGCACTTTCGAGCCTAAGTGCATCCAAAATATAGTTTGGTGCACTAAAGTGTCTCGCTTTAGAGACAAAGCCATAAGCCAAACACCTGGGTACATCAGAATTTCTCTGAGTGCAGCTATATGACATCAGAAAAATACATCAAAGTATTTAAAAAAGCCATGGGCTAAATTTGCCGTATAATAATTTTACGATGTTTTGTAATGAAATGTTAAAAATTAATTTTTCTACATGATTTATTATTTATATTTTTAATGGTGGAGTAGCGTAATGTTGTTCCATTTCCTTTGCCTTATTAATGTTTAATTTACATTAAATGAACGATGAATATCTTAGTATTGTCACAAATAATATTTAAGAACACATATACTGCATCAAATATAAGAAAGCGTTAGAATAAGAATTTAGAATACAAAGAATAACAATAATAAGAATTTAAAATACTAAGAATAAGAATTTAAAATACTAAAAATTAGAGTATAGAATACTAAATATACTAACAAATCGTCTAAATCTAGGAATTATTCATAATGCTGTTTTTTAGTGTATAAGTACACAGGCAATTAAACTCTGTCTCACATCACTAAATAAATACAACGAATCAATTAAGGGAATTGGTAGGCAATTGAATAAAACATTTCCAACATTAAAAAGATTCATTGAATGCAAAAAGCATTTGATTGAAATCATTTAACGATGATTTTGCTGAATAGACAATATTTCTAATGCACAATAAAATTCATATAATCCTTTAGATATTCATATAACTTAAAATAAAAATATACTTAAACTAGATTATATGTATTCGGTAGAGTGCATACCTTCGCCTCCGCTTTGACCCGTTCTCTCCCAAAATTTGAGAAATTGCTAACTTGATAATAACCAATCGTCCCACCAATTAAGTTTCATGCAATATGGTAAAATACTTTTTGAGTTATCAAGTTATAAATGACCTTGACCTTTGACCGGATCGCTTCCAAAATTCTACCAGATCGTTCCTGGACATCGACCAATCGTCCCATCAAATTTCTGAAAAGTTGGTTGAATACTTTTGGAATTATTGAGTTACAAATGGCCTTAATCTTGATCTTTGACCTTTGACCCGATCGCTCCCAAAATGTAACAAAATGGTTCCTGCATATTGACCAATCGTTCCACCAAGTTTCATGCAAAATGGTTCAATACTTTTTGAGTTATAAATGACCATGACCTTGACCTTTGACCGGATCGCTCCAAAAATTCTAGCAGCAGGTCACTGGATACTGAATAATCGTTTAACCAAATTTCAGGCAATTTTGTTGAATTCTTTTTCAGTTAAGCGAATAACAAGATGATAAATAAATAAATGTCGATGAAAATATGACCTTCCCGCATTCTGCGAAGGTAATAACAATATTCAAATAACAATATATATACATATACATAAATAAGAAGGTGAGATATTTTGAGTTGAGGTAAATTTACAGTTATTTTCGCTAGTGCAATAATATGCTCTGATTTCTAGGAAAACAAGTGATAAGTCGACTAGAAAATAAACAAATTTACTGGAGCATAAATTCCAATAATATATTAGGTATATACATATTAGGTATATAGGTATATGTTAGGTATATAGGTATATATAGGTATATAGGTATATATAGGTATATAGGTATATATAGGTATATAGGTATATATAGGTATATATTAGGTATATAGGTATATATTAGGTATTAGTATAACTATATATTAGGTATATATTAGGTATATAGTTTTAAATTAGGTACACTATACTGTTACGGTAACAACCCAGATAGAAACTTGGTGAGGGGAATATGGCAAGGTGTTGTATAACAACTTGTATGGTGATAAGATGTTAAAAAAATATTTCTTCAAAATACAACACTTTTTACCATACTAATATTCAAGGGCATAATATTATAGTAACCTCTTTTTATATATAATTATACTTACTGAAAGGTTTTCATTTTTCTATAGGAATGATAATTAATGGATGTATCCAGAGAGACATGATAAATAACTCCAATTTGTTTGTGCAATAATAATTTATTTACATTAATATATGAGAATGTTATCTCCAAGCTATATAACTATATATTGCAGTATATCAAATTTGAAAAATTAAACATTATAGAAATATTATCAGGAAAATTGTGTGATATTTCTAACATTAGACCTATATACGTACATAATTATTATACAAACCATGCTACCTATAATTAAGACAATATTGTACACAAGCAGGAAAAGAAGGTATATTTGCTAAATTCACTGCAAGACTGATGATATATTGCAGTTTGTGCTAAATAACATTGCTGAAGTCCTTTGTACATTTATCCACGGTTTACCCTTTCAGTTCTTTTATCAAACTATTAGGTATAGAAAATGGAACATTGTTGAATATTATTAATTTAAATGATTGAATTCCCAAGCAACACAAGTTAATGGGGCCCATGTGGGCACTAGGTTGACAAATCGTATTGGTACTGTTTTTTTTTTGCAAAAATGAAACCATCTTGGCCTAAGATGTTTCCGATATGTTAATCAAGTTTCAGCCATATAATGTTGATACGCTATATTTTAATCAGGATGGGCCATTATTACAATTCAATGTGATGGATTCGCCACATTGAACCAACCTTCTCCCAAGGTAACATTCCAAGAGAATGGAAAACCACAGCAACACCATGTAAATTCTATTGGCTACTTTTCAGTCTACCATCTCTTGCCCATCTAACCATCTAGTACCCATGTTGCCACAATGTGTCATGGTTACATAATTGGGTATCTTAATTATCGTAGATGTAGCATGGTTCTCTTCATTCAACGCTAACCGCCACATTTCATATAAATGAACGATAAGAATGTAGGTTATCGTATTTGCAGTATCGTAGCAATAACTATCGGTACCCCACAACACTAACCTCCACATTTAAATGCCTGGTAACAGTCCTTCTCCTGCCACTCACTAGATGGCGCTGTGCGAGAATAGGCAAGCTTTTACTCACTAGATGGCGCTGTACGAGAATAGGCAAGCTTTTACTCACTAGATGGCGCTGTGCGGGATTAGGCTCGAGTGTCTGCCTAATCAGATCAAGATATTCTGAAACAGGAGACCCCAGGATTATGCATTTAATATTATTTAAGAGGGTTTAGTCATCAAAGTACGAAATGATAACGAATATTTTACATGAGATTATTATTTAGAATTAATATGCAGTTTACATGTTATGAAGTAAATCTCACACCTGTTTTATAATATATGAAGTTAATAATTTCTTATAGTTGAATCAAATATTTCAAGATATCATAGGTAAAGGTTCAATTACCGGATGTGATAAATTTAGGAATTTCAGTGGTTGATATTTAAAAATAATTCAATTTATTCAATTTGAGTGACTTTTTTCAAATATTGTTTTCATGTATTTTTCAGCAACTTTATATAACTTGCAAAGAAATATAAACATCTCTTTGCAGTTACCGCAATATGAATATTATCTAAGTTAAAATATTAAGTCAATTATTTCATTAATAGATCTTACTTCCATATGAATATAATTGTTCTAACTAAAATAATGTTAACTGTATGATAATAATACTATTATGAATTCAATTTATAGAATAATCTTCACCTGTAATTTCACAGTTAATTTGTTGTACTAAGTTATTGTACTTTCTTAAGATAAAATAGTTCAAAGACTCTAAATACTCTCACTAATGAAGTAATTCCATTTTGTATTATTTTAAAGGCTGTGTGTACATTAACATACACTGACATGAGAAAGATCAAACAAAAGTTATTCGAGCGAGAAATGAGCAGTGGTTAGTATTTACACTGTCTGACATACACTGGCACACCTACTCTGGAGTAGGTACTGTAGACTCCTAGAGTACCTACTCCAGAGTACCTTCACTCTACTCTAGAGTACCTTCACTCTACTCTAGAGTACCTTCACTCTACTCTAGGAGTACCTTCACTCACTCTAGGAGTACCTTCACTCTACTCTAGGAGTACCTTCACTCTACTCTAGGAGTACCTTCACTCACTCTAGGAGTACCTTCACTCTACTCTATGAGTACCTTCACTCTACTCTAGGAGTACCTTCACTCTACTCTAGGAGTACCTTCACTCACTCTAGGAGTACCTCCTTTATTTGCATTGTGTTTCTCATCTGTTATTTCGTTGCCAAGTCTTGCCATCTCACTTTCAAATGAAGATAAAAATGCGCTCATTGTGCGGTTGATAAACAGAGGTGTGTGTGTGTGAGAGAGGTGTGTGTGAGAGGTGTGTGTGAGAGGTGTGTGAGAGGTGTGTGTGAGAGGTGTGTGTGAGAGGTGTGTGAGAGAGGTGTGTGTGAGAGGTGTATGTGTGAGAGGTGTGTGTGAGAGGTGTATGTGTGAGAGGTGTATGTGTGAGAGGTGTGTGTGAGAGGTGTATGTGTGAGAGGTGTGTGTGAGAGGTGTGTGTGAGAGGTGTGTGAGAGGTGTGTGTGTGTGAGGTGTATTTTCTAGCTACTCTGACCTTTGTCTGTCTGGAAAACCTTCACACTGAAGAACTTTGTTTAATTAATTATACTTTGAAGTTCACTATTACTATAATTTTATTCAATATAATAATGGTATTTTAGAGTTTCATTCAAATATGTTCCTTTTAAATGTACCTATCTATTGTAAAGTGTTTTCAATAGAATAATCACACACTTCATATGCGTATATACACATTATAAGTATCTCTTTGATTATACAAATATGCACAGGCAGAGTAATTCACTTATTTTTATTGCAGCAAGATATAAAAGGTACAGCACATGAACGAGTTGTGTGCGAATTTTCTGTGCAAAAGAGAATATGTAAATATTATACATGCTCTTTAAATTGATTCATGTATAATTTACATTTTAAATTAGAATATCAGTATTTTTTGTGACATTTTAATTATTAACAACATGATTACGATGCATAAACACACACTCTTTCTAAGAGTGTGTGTAGTGTACCTACCTCTTACTAAGAGTTTACATGTACCGATTGCGCACGCAATATCGAGAGTGCGCTGCGCATTTTTAACCCTGGAACGCCTATAGTGCCGAAGACTGGTGTTTGAAATATTGATGCATAATTAAAAAACTAATTGACTATAGCTGCTGAAACACGTGACTTTCATTGTCTATGACATATTGCATGAATGTGAGTGATATTAATACAACTTGTTTTCAAATACTTTATTTTATTTTATTTTTGATTGGTGGCCTCTGGAGCCCGGGCAAGTACAATTAACCGCTGATGTGTCACATTTTGCGTCACACTAGTACCATCACTTAGCTATTTGAATAACATTATCTATTTGGGTGTGAATCGAAATGTGACGCAAAAGCAAATGTATTTCACTCGGCATTAGATTTCTGCAAATTCATAAAATGTAATATATCTAAATAGAAACATCATTGCATTATTTTCATTGATTTCACTTAAATACTTCTTAGATAATTAAAACTCACATTTAAAGAATCTCAAGTAAATTTTTCAAAGTAGAAATATACTTTCCAACTGGAAAAAGTCTCAGATGCATTCTGGGCAATACCGGGTTGAAAAAGCGCAGCGCACTCTCGAGATTGCACAATTTGGTAAATTGCGCAGAACATATACAGTGTTATAAAGTGAAATATCAGGCAGTTTATACTTAATAAAGGAAGTTTTGGTATACAACTTCATACAAGTTTCATTTTATGTGTTTGTTATATTATGTAATCATAGGAAATGCACCAAAGTTATTAGGCATAAAAACTTCTTACTGCAGCAGCGTTAGATAATAATGTAGAATAAATAGGACATACCATGGTTACAACAATATATTATGTGTATTTATAATATATCTATAGAATGCGAAAATATATACATAGATAGACGTATTCATTCCCAATCCATTAGAGGACTGTGATAGCAATGTAGATAGAGAGTCACCTATCACAATAATAAAAAGCGTAGTTATTTCATCAGATAACTAATTGGCAATAAATCGATTAGTTTTTATCGAGTGAATCTAGAGATGCGCGCAACCGCTACATCCACTGAACGTTTGTTATTGTCACTAGTTTGAAAGGTGTGGTGGAGTGAGGGTGTGCGCTGCTCTTGCAGAATCACTCAGGATATTTTTGTGGATATATTTTCAATATATGTGATGTTGTGGTTCGTAGTCAAACCTAATTAAAATGTTAGTGAGAAGTGCTCTTGTGAAATAGTAATTAACTCTCCATCTCCTATTTGATTGGTGTGTTATATTTCATATTCTTCAAATTTTTATGGATGGATTAAATCCGATTAATGATAAAATTGCAAGATAGGCTATATCTTTTGGTAATGATCTAGTTGATTAAATTATATTTTTTATTGTGAACTTTTAAAATGTTTATTTGAATATTAGAAAGATTATAAGTTCCATTTAGGAATTTCTTCGTTTTTATTAAATTATTTTTTCGTGTACGTTGGAATTACTTACCAACTTTGTCTACCCAAGCATATCGTGTTCGTTGTTTATTTAATTGTCTACACATTGTAGACACATGTGCCTAGATATTGTTAGCATTAAATACTTGCAATATTAATAGGTAGGTACCTACCTAGAAATACGTGATCATCTTTTCTGTATAAGCATTAAAACTACCTACCTACTATACTACCTACTGCTCATCTTTCCTAGCAATTCTTCTTTATATCTCTGTTGTTTATTTTAATTACCTTATTTTGTGGTTAGAATTCCTGAGATGTAAACTGTTAGCAAACTTTGTCCAATTAAGCAGTTAAGTTTGTTCTATTATCTTCCAGACTTTAAATTAGTTCCAGCAACTTACTGTACTTTGCTCTCTGTAGAGTAGGGTAAGTTACGAATTGTGGAACAGTTTCACATCTTCGATCATCTTAGAAAAGGTTTATATAATCAAAATATAAATTATTGTATCATTATTATACTAAATATAAATTATTATACTTTTCTCGAAGATGTCGAACCGTCCTATAATTCGTAACTTACTCTACTTTGTTTTTAACGTTCAGTACGTAGGTAGTACGCTTGTTTTTACTTTTTATTCTTGCCCCTAATTTTTAGTTTTCTCTTTATGATGTAGGTATCTATTTGAATATGGTTAAAAATTAAATCATTGAATTTCCGAATTTTTAGAATATGTGGTTGAAATATATACTATTTGTCCATTATAAACACAGTCTATAATTTTATAACAATTTGCTCTGTAAAGTACTTGAAGTAGTAACTACTAACTAGGTACCTAATAATCGCACTAATACCTAGTTTGCACGGTTTGGAAGTAATGGCTGTGTATTACAATACGCTTCATGAATACGAATTACATTATTCATACTAAATGTCACTGGGAAATGTCTATAGCTTTACGAATTGCTGATATAGTCAATGAATGGGTGATACAGTGTATTGGTACCTATTGTGGTATGTAGCCCCAGGGTAGGTAATAGCTTCCGTTCAACCTATTCATCTGATGGCTTTGCAGTGACACATTTCAAAGAAACCTTCTACTGAGTTATCGAACAGTCCACATTGTCGATCGAATAAGGAAAAACTTTGTAAAATTTGATCTCTTTGTAAAATTGTAATGATAATATAAATATAATAAATCTGATGGACTTTTCCTTGTGTAAGTATTTGTAGCTAAGGACAGATTCGTACATAGAAATTACATTGGTAAACCTTCATTAAACTGCTTGTAATTCATATCAGCACTCAATTAATTTCGTTAATTTTTAATGGATATGTCATGCGCTATCAATGGAGTGCAGCCCTAAAATAATTATAAGGTTAGGTTAGCGGCCCAGTTAGGGGATTTGGGGGTGACTTCAATAGCAACAAAAATAATTTACTGATTCTTTACTGTCACCCAGTGTGTTGCGCTATCTAGCGATGCCTGCCCTAACGATGGATACATCGTTAGGGCAGATTAACCGATGGTATAGAATTAATGTGAACCGGTCTCTGTAGTTACGTCGTATCCTAACCGTCTCTGTAGTTACGTCGTATCCTAGTTGTTCCCTAACAGCTGTTCATGCAATCGATCTCAGTGCAGGTGTCACCTCACTAACTCTAACCTTCTCTCCTCTCTCTTCTTCATTATCTATCATCTCTTCTCTCCTTCATTCTGTATCATCTCTCATTCTCATTTCTTTCCCCCAAATACCCTCACCATTGGTAGGCAAGTTCTCACAGCTTTAGAGCTTCTCTCTTTAATTTCTCAGCTCTGTAGGTAGTGGGAGTAACAGGTGGTACCTTTGCCCTATTAGGTTGGTAGGGTGCTAGCAGGCTCAGGCAGTGCTCTTAAACTGACTTATTGAACAATTGCATTAAGTATATCATTTGTCGTGAGAACAGAGACACTGTGATCATAATAGTTAACACATATAATTTGCGAAAAGTATAGCTGCAAATAATGCTACCAGCAGGTGTATGTTTAGTTTGTGTTGCTGTACAAACCGTAAGGTGGAATTGTTCCGATAAATGTTATCGATCGTTAACAGTTTTTATCCTTTGCGTGCAGGCAGAGTGATCGTAATTGTGTACACTTATTGATTAGTAACCACAAATGTTATTAGTAGTACATTAGTTAGTTCGAACTTTCACTGTGTAACTTTCATTGGGGTTGTGACTTGGCTTATTAATGTTATTAATAATTAATAGGAAAAGTTTACTATATCACTTTTCAACGTCTCTAAATTTTCCCTATCGAATGTCTTAGTTCTGTGCAGAGTGTCTCAGTTCTGTGCAGAGTGTCTCAGTTCTGTGCAGAGTGTCTCAGTTCTGTGCAGAGTGTCTCAGTTCTGTGCAGAGTGTCTCAGTTCTGTGCAGAGTGTCTCAGTTCTGTGCAGAGTGTCTCAGTTCTGTGCAGAGTGTCTCAGTTCTGTGCAGAGTGTCTCAGTTCTGTGCAGAGTGTCTCAGTTCTGTGCAGAGTGTCTCAGTTCTGTGCAGAGTGTCTCAGTTCTGTGCAGAGTGTCTCAGTTCTGTGCAGAGTGTCTCAGTTCTGTGCAGAGTGTCTCAGTTCTGTGCAGAGTGTCTCAGTTCTGTGCAGAGTGTCTCAGTTCTGTGCAGAGTGTCTCAGTTCTGTGCAGAGTGTCTCAGTTCTGTGCAGAGTGTCTCAGTTCTGTGCAGAGTGTCTCAGTTCTGTGCAGAGTGTCTCAGTTCTGTGCAGAGTGTCTCAGTTCTGTGCAGAGTGTCTCAGTTCTGTGCAGAGTGTCTCAGTTCTGTGCAGAGTGTCTCAGTTCTGTGCAGAGTGTCTCAGTTCTGTGCAGAGTGTCTCAGTTCTGTGCAGAGTGTCTCAGTTCTGTGCAGAGTGTCTCAATTAAGTCATTAGTTCTTATCTTTCTCTGCATGTTTCGATCAAAGGTTCACTCTGACTTTTTATTATTTTTTCTGGTGAGGTGACTAATAAATTGTCAGTTATTTGGCACTAGTGGCTTCATTCAGTCATTAACATTTATTTAGTGGCATCAATCAAAGCGCTCTGTTATCTCTGCCATTAAAAACACAGTAATTAAGAGAGTGGGAGTAGTTTCAATATGCTCTTTACTCTATTTATAGCTAGAAAATTTTAAGAAAAAAGATTCATTTCTATACGGCAAAGTCACACCCCTCGGACAACCACAGTAACCTGAAAGTGGGTTATAAACCAATATGAGGTTTAGACATTTTTGATTGACCTTATATCATAAACAGTTAACACCCAAACACCCACTTACCGAACACGTACAGTTACTCCGCGTGTGTATCTATTATTCTCTTTAAAAAATAAGTACCAAATGTCAGTCCCTTTAAATCAGTGGTTCTTAAAGTAGGGTGCGCGGCACCCCTTTGGGGCCTGATTGTGTATAGGGGGTGCCTGGGATTGCTGTTATATGTGACACCTATAACTTTAAAATCTCGATGGTTGCTGTTAATATCTTGCAGAATATACATGAAGTATATTTTAACTTTTCTAACATCATAGGAACCAAAAACGTATATTATAATAGTAGCTTTTCAATCTATTTCAATGCATTACAATGCTCAGGGGTGCCTGAGAAAAGCAAGATGTGTGCGAGAAAAATTCTTTAAGAACCACTGCTTTAAATTAATATTTGATAAATTAATAGTATTTCAAAGGTCCCTTTCACTAACCATGTTTTATTGGTGACGGAAGGTACATCAAAACAAAATGTATTATTTTCTCTAATTTAATTAGAATTAAATGATTTTGTCTAATAATTAATGAATAGAAATTTAGAATTAAATGATTTTGTCTAATAATTAATGAATAGAAATTATGTATACAAAATTGATTCTATTCTCCAAAATTATTTTTCGTTGCCGTCATTTTTCTTAACCTATTTTTCGAATGTATTTAATATACATTTACTGTATCTTTTTCTATTGAAATGGACATTTCGATAGGTAGTACCTCGTGACCTTTTCTGTCTAATTTATTCTATTTAATACCTCATGTAAATTCAAGACAAAAAACTTCATAGAGTTTTAAGACAAGAAAGAACATTCCTAAGCTGTTTCATGGTTTCAATTTCACAGTAACATCCATATAGTTACTCTTTTATTTCTGTTATGAACATTGCTATGAACTTTGGTACATTACTGATGTAGCTAACTTCATATCCCTGGATTATTTATATCGCTACATGCGCTATTAAATAATGTGTTGGTAATGTAGTGGGACTGTAATGTGTTGGTAATGTATTGGGACTGTAATGTGTTGGTAATGTATTGGGACTGTAATGTGTTGGTAATGTATTGGGACTGTAATGTGTTGGTAATGTATTGGGACTGTAATGTGTTGGTAATGTATTGGGACGGTAATGTGTTGGTAATGTATTGGGACTGTAAGAGTATTGGATACAATTGTTAGGTCGGTATAGATGGATAATAACTACATGCATTCAAATATAATTCTAGCTAGTTATTGTAATTCAATGATATGACTATAGGTACCACACCATCAAATTATCAGTATTTATACCCTTTACTTGCTGTACTTTGCCCTTTACTTGCTGTACTTTGCCCTTTACTTGCTGTACTTTACCCTTTACTTGCTGTACTTTACCCTTTGCATGCTGTACTTTACCCTTTACATGCTGTACTTTACCCTCTACATGCTGTACTTTACCCTTTACATGCTGTACTTTACCCTTTACATGCTGTACTTTACCCTTTACATGCTGTACTTTACCCTTTACATGCTGTACTTTACCCTTTACATGCTGTACTTTACCCTTTACATGCTGTACTTTACCCTTTACATGCTGTACTTTACGCTTTGTACACTTTCTTACCCTTTCTCCTTAGTTATTTCACTCCTTCCACACCGCTCTTTGTTCCAAGTCTTCTCCCTATCTAGTTGTTATCGTACCAATCTCCATTAATTCATGGCTAGGTAATAGGTAACCTCTTTGTGAAGGTATAGCGATGGTGATTGGTAGGTAAGAAGTAAATGCATAGGTAGGTGTGGGGTAAGGTAGTGCATTGCTATATTTTGAACTTTAAAGGCACTATAGATATTCCAAACAAGGAATTAATGCAATTGATTGCATAAGTTGTTGTATTAATTAATTTAGTAATGGGAATAGTTAAATGGTTTCCTAATGAGATGTGTTTTGTGATGCTATCATTATGTGTCATTACACTACTAATTGATTATCACATTGCTATCTGCTTCATCAACTCAGTGATTGATGAAATGGTTGCACTGGTTACAGTGGAACATTCAATGCAAGAGAGTGTCCAATGAAGTGCAATCTAGCAACGCTAAGCTCTATGTTTTCGAACTCTACCTTATCTTTCGACACACTCGTACTGCTGCCAAGTATTGTATTTTGGGTGAGGTACGAATTTTCAAACAGTTCCACTTTTTCGATCGCATGTACACATGATATTTTCATTAGTTATTTTAATAGGTATCCAATTAAAATAAGAAGTTACAATTTTTTTTCTTATATAATGGAGCATGTTGAACTGTCTCATTATTCGTAAATTATCCTATCATTTATTGTAGACTCTACGTATATTAATGTAACTTAGAGTGTTCATCTTTCTCTGGTTGCCATATCACTTATCCCTATTTAACAGTATGAGTGTAAGTGCCTGTGTATTTCAGCCAATTTAACCCTGTGCCGCACACTGTGCCTTTAAATGCCTTACTAGTTATTAGGGCCATCATCTCGTCAACAGCCAGGGAAGTAGGCAATTGCAACTAGTTGATCCTCACCAAGATAATACTAGTGCCAATCCCTATATTCTGATGAAAGGTAACTAGCTAACTTGCTGCCATTTTTGATACGTAACTTATACTAACGGTATCACTTACTCTATTCAGCTAGAGATATGCTTGATATCTTTTTCGCTCTTTCAACTCTTTATCTGGTAAATTGAACAATGGTACATGTCCTGTAAGTTGTTGTAGATATGGGCTGGGCCTTGTGAAGTTAGGCAATGTGTAATGTTAGGCAATGTGTAATGTTAGGCAATGTGTAATGTTAGGCAATGTGTAATGTTAGGCAATGTGTAATGTTAGGCAATGTGTAATGTTAGGCAATGTGTAATGTTAGGCAATGTGTAATGTTAGGCAATGTGTAATATTAGGCAATGTGTAATATTGGGCATTGTATATAGTAATATTTTATTGAAAAGTACAAAGCGATGCAGCAAAAGCATTCTGAAATGTATGAATTTACATAAAGAAAAAGACAAAAATTAAGAACTAATTTGATTTAATACTTCCAAGCCTTGTACGAAGAAAACATCTTTTTAGGTAAGACTAAAAAGTTGATTATCATGGAAACTCAATATGAAAAAAAGGAAAGAATAATAATGTTGGGGCATAGTAAAGCTAAAAGCTTTGTAATGTTGGGCAATTTGTAAAGCTAAAGGCTTTGTAATGTTGGGCAATTTGTAAAGCTAAAAGGCTTTGTAATGTTAGGCAATTTGTAAATCTAAAAGGCTTTGTAATGTTAGGCAATTTGTAAAGCTAAAGGCTTTTTAATGTTAGGCAATTTGTAAAGCTAAAAGGCTTTGTAATGTTAGGCAATTTGTAAAGCTTAAGGCTTTGTAATGTTAGGCAATTTGTATAGCTAAAGGCTTTGTAATGTTGGGCAATTTGTAAAGCTAAAAGGCTTTGTAATGTTAGGCAATTTGTAAATCTAAAAGGCTTTGTAATGTTAGGCAATTTGTAAATCTAAAAGGCTTTGTAATGTTAGGCAATTTGTAAATCTAAAAGGCTTTGTAATGTTAGGCAATTTGTAAAGCTAAAAGGCTTTGTAATGTTAGGCAATTTGTAAAGCTAAAAGGCTTTGTAATGTTAGGCAATTTGTAAATCTAAAAGGCTTTGTAATGTTAGGCAATTTGTAAAGCTAAAGGCTTTGTAATGTTAGGCAATTTGTAAATCTAAAAGGCTAGGCAATGTCTAGTTTCATTGCCTCTGTTCTAATTTCGAATTCTTTTCCCCGTACAATAATTATGAGCGTATTTGGATGTTTTTTGTGCCAAATGAGAGCAGACTGTAGTACTTAGGAGTCTTAGATAGATGCAGAACATTTCATTAAACTCTAAATTGCAATTTTGTAATTTGAACGTAACGTACAAGGAGCTTCAATTCAGTAATTTTATGTAGCTATAGACAGGAGATTAGCTTTATTTTTCTTACGTACATATTTATAAACGGTAATTTTACAGCCAACTTTATGTAGTGAAACGGATGTAGCTTTTCTGCATCCATGAACCCTTATTCAAATTTTCATTACATTACTTCATTCGATTTAAATGTAATCCAATGGATGGTTAACACGGAGTAACTTTTCTGCATTCGTGAGCACGATTCTCTGCAACAAACTACTTCATTTTCTTTTTCTCGGTTAAATTGTCCAGAACTTTTTGAGAGAAGTCAGTTGTTATGTTCTCCATCTGGTTAATGGCATCTTATTATTGGTATTGTTCTGTACATTTGAGACAGCGAGAGGTAAATGTCGACTAGGGTAAGTTCTTAATAATTGGTCAGTTCCCCATTTTCGGATACGTAAGAAAAAACGATATGATAATAAATAGCTATTTAATAATTATTATTATATCGTTTTTTCTTACGTGTACGAAAATGGGGAACTGACCGATAATTAAGAACCTATGTAATTTCAAAATTTAAAGTTCTGATATTGTAATTTAAGAAAATTCACTAAAATTCTGATTTAGTTATTGTTATCATTTCCACATTATCTAAAGAATAAATAATTTAATTATATAGTTAAAAATAATAA
This sequence comes from Caprella mutica, assembly GCA_947561585.1. Taxonomy (NCBI): domain Eukaryota; kingdom Metazoa; phylum Arthropoda; class Malacostraca; order Amphipoda; family Caprellidae; genus Caprella; species Caprella mutica. Next base: position 39,097 of record CANNZV010001965.1, read on the forward strand.
GTTAATAACACAGTTCACGTTATCATCTATTGCAGGAATTATATAGAAATAAGGTTGACTTGTTTAATTTTAGAAATTAGAAAATTACCATTAATTTCAATGCGATGATTATTCCTATTTAAAAGTACCTGTCAATTAACTTTGACTTTACATTTCTAATAGCCTTTAACGAGTTAGTGAACATCTACTGCCGTTTTTTCCGTTAGGGGCAGGGCAGGTAATTAGCTCATCCGTTACGCTGTACGTCTTCCCTGCTCCGTAATTATAGAAATGGAAACATGAATTACACTGCGTAGCTTTTTTCACTCCATGGTCTCGCCTTAATTAGTCACCTTTGGTGGATGACGAGTAATTTACCTTTCGTATGCCAAGAGTTCATTGGGAATAATATTTACGAAAATAATAATTTCTCTGGAAAACAGAAATTAGTTTCAAGGATTACAACTGTAATCTTAACTAAAAAGTTTTCATTATTTCATTTCTATTCAATGCTGGTATGGTGACACTTAATTAATTGTGTGTGAATTAGAAGAGAGAATGACACATTGTGAACAAACCATGCGTGGTGATTAATTATTCCTTTAGTAATTTTCGCATTAAGGACATTTCATTCATTCAAAATGGCGGGAAAATTCTATTCATTCCTTACTTTTTCTCTTCCTTCCCTTCAGTGCTTATTAATTATTAGAACTATGATATCTGGTTCATATCCTTTGGCTATAGTGACATCATGCTGTCACTGACCTTCTTTTTGGTATTGTGTATCTATTACTTTGAATACGGATACATTTATATTGAAGGTGAATCTCTTATTTAACGTTTACCAACTCCTTTTAAAGTGCCTCTATTACTGTACTCTAGTCCTACTGTGTCCAAACCCTTGTCTCTTTAATTGCTGCGAGTTACTCTTTGGTGAGTTACTCTTATGTGCTGGTGAGTTACTCTCATGCGAGTTATATACTCTTTGTTTCTGTCAAGCGCTGTCCACTAGACATCAACTCGTGTCTCTTCGCCATAAAAGATCCAGAGATTTTTTCCCTACTGTGAAATGCTTTCAGCCATGAGTTCATAGAGACAATTTGTCTGCCGCTGTTTTATCCCCTGTGTTCAGTTTTGTGATGTCGAGGCTCTTCCTCTGAAAATAGGCATTACTTTTTCTAATTTATGGGGCAAAATGTGCCAGTCAAGTACTTCTTGTCAGAGAATAATGAAGTAAATGTCATAAAGACAATGGAATCCCAATTTTGACAATAAAATTGCAAGGAATTGAAAATATAAAACAAACATGATTGTTAGTTACTGAAGAACATTTTAAATTGATCCTTGAAATACCTCGTAAGAATTCTTTGGATGTTTAATTTACTCTTTGAAGAGTTCATAGGTATGCATCTCCTTTATTTCCTGTTTACCTTCACAAGGATATGGTTGAGTAAACACCAAACTTTCTCAATTTCAATTAACAGCCTCACTCTTTTTTAGTTTACCTACCCCTAGTTGCGTGCGTACCAATTACCCCTGGGTTCAACGCTCCATCCGTGACCGGTTATGCAGATAGTGCAGTCGCTACATCATTGAAAACATTGCATCTTAGGGGTGCAGCAACTCTGAAATATTCAGGATAATTTCAACCTTAGGCTTCACTCGAGCAGTACGGGTTTTTTCAACTCGAGCATCCGTAATTCACGCCGCTATGTGCGACTGAGCGTGATGAACTAGCTGTGTGTGCTGATTGCTCTAGTCGTCGCGTGCCTAATTATTCATGCTAGTTTTAGTCTGGGTGTGTCAGCTCGCTAGGAGAGATTTCTGATATCGATGGAAAATGTTGCACTCGAATGGAAACTCCTTCCAGAGGAGCTTACGAAGGATAGGATGTCTTTTGTTACGCAGTGAGGGTTGCTCGCTTGTTGTAGTGTTCATATGTCTGTGGTAAGTGGAAGAGAGTTAGACTACCAATTATTGTTTCCTTCGTTTTTATTTTACATGACTTGTTCTATATCCTCTGTATTTGGTTCACATTTCAATTGCAATAAGTTACTTTTTTTATTAGGATTATTTAATTATTTGCTCTTCATTTTGCAGTCACTGGTGCTTGTCTCTTTTCGCCACATTTTCTGTGACTGTATTCATAGAGGCACTTTCCTGTCTCACTTCTTCTTCAAAGTCTCTTTCATTTTCCGCTTTTACTTCGCCGATCTAACCTTCAGCTCCGAAGAAGACGTAAACACTTACTAAATATATTACCTAGTGATTTACTTCCCTAATCAGTTCACTAGTAATTAATGGTATCAAAGCTATTACCATTAAATTCAAATATCTTCTATTTATTAAGGCATAGCTATATTTCAATGGTGGGTTTTTCCCTTATTTACGAGACTCCCCGACACTATAATATTAATTTATAGTCCTTAATGTCGGGCCTATTAATATTTTATAGAGGGCATAAATTAAATTAAATTTACCAGTGTAAATAGCAACTAAAAATAGCTATATTAGATTAGTTAGTAAGTTATATTATTTAAATTCGTAATATTTTTTCTTATTTATTCGCACTGTCCACAATTCATTTAATTACGAAAAATAAAAATCTGAAGTTTAAATTACAATACAATATTTCTTATATACTTATACCATTAATAAAGTAGTACATTTATTATTATCAATGATTAAGATTTGTTGATAGAAATTGTTAAATGTTTGGTTTTCAAACTAACTAATCCTTCATTTTGAACCACATATACTGTACCTAACTAAAAATATGATTAGGTAATAAGTACATTTGTTTCAGTAATTTCATATGTTAATTCATTTCAAGCTTTACTTTGTCACTGCTATGCGTAGTTTGTTGTAGATACTCCTCCTAATCTGTTGAAAACGATAACATACTACATGAAATAATAGCTTGTTACATGTCAGTACAGCAGAGAGTATTGGTATAATACTGCACAGCTCACTCTGTACAGTATATATGTACTGCTCTACATAGCTTTGCATATTCAAGCCTCGCCCATACATGTAAAGTGTACAGCATGCTGGGCAATCAAAGCAAGGCTTAGCGAAACAGACTCTATCTAACATGTTGTGTATTGGAATAGAGTACTAAAGTATGCTATCTGATATACGTACTATCAGAATCATCGATAAACTCTACTTTCATTGCACTTAAAACCGAACAAAATATTTAGATGATACCTAAAATATTCCATTTGACTTTTGATATAATATTATCAGCTATAACTTGTAGTCCCTGCTCTCATTTAGGTATGTTCATTTCTCTCTGTACTCGTAGTTCACTTAATGATTATATGAAGTACTATTTGTTTATTGGGGCTTTCGTTTTCGGATGTTCTTTGTTATTTTTCTTCTTAGTCAAATTATTTAAATATTGTTACAATCAAATTTTTTCCTTCACTTGGTAGCGTTATAATGCTGAGGGGTCCTTGTATATCATCTATCCTGGGATCTTGTTTATTTTACTGTTTACGTATTAATTTATCATCAAATTCATTACCGTATACAAAAAAAGGTAAATTAAACTTGCTTCTAACTTAAATTTGGTGTATTCTACGTATGTGATCAGGCAGACAAAAAGCTCCAATTTTAAATTAATATTTGCCTATCATTCCAATATTCTACCTGTGGAGGAGTTTAACTTACAACCTGTCCATACATTGGAGGTTGAGGGGTTTACCCTTACTCTGACAAGCACAATTTGCTAATTGGCTATAACCAGTAACTCGGCGATGTCGTAGTACTAGACTGAAGATACTGACTGTCTTCTTCCCATGGCTTGCAGAATTACTGCTCTGCAACATCGGAAGCTGCTCTGCTATCTTCTTCAGTTGCTGGTTCGACATTTTCTTCAGTTGCTGGTTCGACATTTTCTTATCTTCTAGCTACTGTGGGTCTGACTCTGCAGTAGGGAATGCGATCTTTGTCGTCAGGAAACTGCTACTGACCATTGCCGAGACCTAACGGGGCTTGGTGTTAGATAAAGACTTCCCTTGCCTTAGTCCCTTATACTCCTTACTAATTACAGTGAAGAGATGTACCTACTATGAGAGAGGTAAAAAACACACATTGGGGATGCAATCCTTCTCTTCTTTATCGGGAGATTCTCCCTAAACTTCTCCCACATCCAATCATTTCTCTAAATAGTATTGACCCTCGAATCTCCTATTCATTTTTTACAATTTCACCCTCAAGTCAATGGAAACCCTCTACTTCTAAATCTACCTCTCCCATGAGTTCGTATCTTTTCATTAATTTCTGTCGGACCAGAAATAATACATTCGAAATAAAAGACTTACCTCATTATTTATAAATAGTTAACCACAGAGAAAGTAACCCATGGGGCACCTTTACCAATGTACTTTGTGTCACATGCTAGAAAAGGTCTACTAAATATTATTTCTGTCAAACAATTTATCTAGAGCATAGAAATGATATAATACTTGAGCAAAAGAAAGACATCACACAAGTCCGCCTTACTGAAGAGTCACAGAAATAATTAACTTCAAATAACAATCCAACCTGAAGATTCTAAACTACAAGTAAATAACTATTCCTTCCATTTACCCAATAGTCACAATAACTATTCCCTCCACTTACCCAATAGTCATAATAACTATTCCCTCCTCTTACCCAATAGTCACAATAACTATTCCTTCCTCTTACCCAATAGTCACAATAACTATTCCTTCCTCTTACCCAATAGTCACAATAACTATTCCCTCCTCTTACCCAATAGTCACAATAACTATTCCCTCCACTTACCCAATAGTCACAATAACTATTCCTTCCTCTTACCCAATAGTCACAATAACTATTCCTTCCTCTTACCCAATAGTCACAATAACTATTCCTTCCTCTTACCCAATAGTCACAATAACTATTCCCTCCTCTTACCCAATAGTCACAATAACTATTCCTTCCACTTACCCAATAGTCACAATAACTATTCCTTCCACTTACCCAATAGTCACAATAACTATTCCCTCCTCTTACCCAATAGTCACAATAACTATTCCCTCCTCTTACCCAATAGTCACAATAACTATTCCCTCCTCTTACCCAATAGTCACAATAACTATTCCTTCCACTTACCCAATAGTCACAATAACTATTCCTTCCACTTACCCAATAGTCACAATGACTTTGTGTACTCTTTACTTCCTTTAGAGTTTAGTTGCAATTGGTGTCAAGTTGCCCCTCTGTCCAAATTACAATGGCTTCACAGATGATTGCCTCATGCACTACTATGAGTTCAAAGGCAATAGTGCACTTGAACTACTCTCAGCACTCACTGTACTGTCAAAGTGGGTGTTGACAGAGGTCATGACAGGTCAAATGGAATTTTCTAAAGGTCAGATTAGTTCAACTATGTTAACGCCCCCTTTGCGCCCAACAAGTCCGTAAAAAATGCTAATTTTTCACCATTCAATATTTAATTTTCAATGTTCTGTTTTCTAGGATTTTCAGCAAATATGCCAGGCTACCGAATATTTATTGTTTCAAGCAAATATATTCAATATTGAAGGAGGAGAAACAGTTTTAGTGTCAGTATCCTATGAAATTTGAAGTCCATCCGTAATTGTTTCATCAAATTTTGACATTTAAAAATATTATCTTTTTAAATTCTGCTTCGTATTAAGTGTAGTTAATAAACCAGGCTGACATTTAAAGTTTGTTTCAATCAAATCATTTGACTATTGAAGGAGTAGTGACTAGTCTCCCAAACCCACAACAACAACAATCAGGGGTGCTCTTAGGCTGCGCTTCTAGCGGGTCGCAGCAGAGAATTTAATTCAATAATTAGGAAATTAAGCTTTTTCGTGTATACTATTTGAATTAAAATGCCTATTTAGCTGACATTTCAATTTTTCTTATAACCTTTGCAGGTATGAGATTTTATATAAACAGTTTTACAAAAGGATCGAAACATATTATAAAGAACACAGTTTTCTCCTAATTAATACGCTTATAATGTAATTATTACCAATTTCCTAACAGCTGCTAGATAATGAACACTTGTGACTCTAATGAAATGATGGCAGAATTAACACCTACTGGTAGTGTAATTGGTAGATAGTATTCATAAGAACTGTTAACCATATAGTTACGATATTTAGTGTAGTTTCTCTTGTGCTCTTTGATGTCAATGGATATTAAATCATATTACTTTACGTACTGATTTTTCTGAGAGATTTTCTATTGCAATGAACTGATGTTTGCATAGCAGCTGATCTGTCAGGTCCATACTACCCATATGAACAGAATTAGTTATTGGTATACCTAAAATAGAAGCCTGTTCATCAGTGTGTCGGTTAAAAAGTCCCATCACTATTTAGGGCAGCCTGTGTACGCATATAGTGTGTTCAGTAGCTATAAAGTGCGTTATAACGAGGTAAGCACCCCCAGGTACATTCTTGGCAAGCAGTGGGGTGGTGTAGCTACATCTCATGTACCGTGTCGTGAAAGGGACATGTATTCGACAGCAATATTTCAATGTAGCTACTATCAGAAAAGAGTTACTGTGATGATGTACCTACAATCAGAGAAAAGAGTCACTGTGATGATGTACTATCAGAGAAAAGAGTCACTGTGATGATGTACTATCAGAGAAAAGAGTCACTGTGATGACGTACTATCAGAGAAAAGAGTCACTGTGATGATGTACTATCAGAGAAAAGAGTCACTGTGATGATGTACTACCAGAGAAAAGAGTCACTGTGATGACGTACTATCAGAGAAAAGAGTCACTGTGATGATGTACTATCAGAGAAAAGAGTCACTGTGATGATGTACTATCAGAGCAAAGAGTCACTGTGATGATGTACTATCAGAGAAAAGAGTCACTGTGATGATGTACTATCAGAGCAAAGAGTCACTGTGATGATGTACTATCAGAAAAAAGAGTCACTGTGATGATGTACTATCAGAGAAAAGAGTCACTGTGATGATGTACTATCAGAGAAAAGAGTCACTGTGATGATGTACTATCAGAGAAAAGAGTCACTGTGATGATGTACTATCAGGGAAAAGTCACTGTGATGATGTACTATCAGAGAAAAGAGTCACTGTGATGATGTACTATCAGAGAAAAGAGTCACTGTGATGATTTACTATCAGAGAAAAGAGTCACTGTGATGATGTACTATCAGAGAAAAGAGTCACTGTGATGATGTACTATCAGAGAAAAGAGTCACTGTGATGATGTACTATCAGAGAAAAGAGTCACTGTGATGATGTACAATCAGAGAAAAGAGTCACTGTGATGATGTACTATCAGAGAAAAGAGTCACTGTGATGATGTACAATCAGAGAAAAGAGTCACTGTGATGATGTACAATCAGAGAAAAGAGTCACTGTGATGATGTACTATCAGAGAAAAGAGTCACTGTGATGATGTACTATCAGAAAAAAGAGTCACTGTGATGATGTACTATCAGAAAAAAAGAGTCACTGTGATGATGTACTACCAGAGAAAAGAGTCACTGTGATGATGTACTATCAGAGAAAAGAGTCACTGTGATGATGTACTATCAGAGAAAAGTCACTGTGATGATGTACTATCAGAGAAAAGAGTCACTGTGATGTACTATCAGAGAAAAGAGTCACTGTGATGATGTACTATCAGAGAAAAGAGTCACTGTGATGATGTACTATCAGAGAAAAGAGTCACTGTGATGATTTACTATCAGAGAAAAGAGACACTGTGATGTTGTACTATCAGAGAAAAGAGTCACTGTGATGATGTACTATCAGAGAAAAGAGTCACTGTGATGATGTACTATCAGAGAAAAGTCACTGTGATGATGTACTATCAGAGAAAAGAGTCACTGTGATGATGTACTATCAGAGAAAAGAGTCACTGTGATGATGTACTATCAGAGAAAAGAGTCACTGTGATGATGTACTATCAGAGAAAAGAGTCACTGTGATGATGTACAATCAGAGAAAAGAGTCACTGTGATGATGTACTATCAGAGAAAAGAGTCACTGTGATGATGTACAATCAGAGAAAAGAGTCACTGTGATGATGTACAATCAGAGAAAAGAGTCACTGTGATGATGTACTATCAGAGAAAAGAGTCACTGTGATGATGTACTATCAGAAAAAAGAGTCACTGTGATGATGTACTATCAGAAAAAAAGAGTCACTGTGATGATGTACTACCAGAGAAAAGAGTCACTGAGATGATGTTCTATCAGAGAAAAGAGTCACTGTGATGATGTACTATCAGAAAAAAGAGTCACTGTGTTGATGTACTATCAGAAAAAAGAGTCACTGTGTTGATGTACTATCAGAAAAAAGTCAATGTGATGATGTACTATCAGAAAAAGTCACTGTGATGATGTACTATCAGAGAAAAGAGTCACTGTGTTGATGTACTATCAGAAAAAAGAGTCACTGTGATGATGTACTATCAGAGAAAAGAGTCACTGTGTTGATGTACTATCAGAAAAAAGTCACTGTGATGATGTACTATCAGAGAAAAGAGTCACTGTGTTGATGTACTATCAGAAAAAAGAGTCACTGTGATGATGTACTACCAGAGAAAAGAGTCACTGAGATGATGTACTATCAGAGAAAAGAGTCACTGTGATAATGTACTATCAGAGAAAAGAGTCATGTGATGATGTACTATCAGAGAAAAGAGTCATGTGATGATGTACTACCAGAGAAAAGAGTCACTGAGATGATGTACTATCAGAAAAAAGAGTCACTGTGATGATGTACTATCAGAGAAAGGAGTCACTGAGATGATGTACTATCAGAGGAAAGAGTCACTGTGATGATGTACTATCAGAGAAAAGAGTCACTGTGATGATGTACTATCAGAGAAAAGAGTCACTGTGATGATGTACTATCAGAGAAAAGAGTCACTGTTATGATGTACTATCAGAGAAAAGTCACTGTGGTGATGTACTATCAGAGAAAAGAGTCACTGTGATGATGTACTGTCAGAGAAAAGAGTCACTGTGATGATGTACTATCAGAGGAAAGAGTCACTGTGATGATGTACTATCAGAGAAAAGAGTCACTGTGATGATGTACTATCAGAGAAAAGAGTCCCTGTGATGATGTACTATCAGAGAAAAGAGTCACTGTGATGATGTACTATCAGAGAAAAGAGTCACTGTGATGATGTACTATCAGAGAAAAGAGTCCCTCTGATGATGTACTATCAGAGAAAAGAGTCCCTGTGATGATGTACTATCAGAGAAAAGAGTCCCTGTGATGATGTACTATCAGAGAAAAGAGTCACTGTGATGATGTACTATCAGAGAAAAGAGTCACTGTGATGATGTACTATCAGAGAAAAGAGTCACTGTGATGACGTACTATCAGAGAAAAGAGTCCCTGTGATGATGTACTATCAGAGAAAAGAGTCCCTGTGATGATGTACTATCAGAAAAAAGAGTCACTGTGATGATGTACTATCAGAGAAAAGAGTCCCTGTGATGATGTACTATCAGAGAAAAGAGTCGCTGTGATGATGTACTATCAGAGAAAAGAGTCACTGTGATGATGTACTATCAGAGAAAAGAGTCCCTGTGATGATTTACTATCAGAGAAAAGAGTCCCTGTGATGATGTACTATCAGAGAAAAGAGTCACTGTGATGATGTACTATCAGAGAAAAGAATCACTGTGATGATGTACTATCAGAAAAAAGAGTCACTGTGATGATGTACTATCAGTGAAATATGTTGCTATTGTTTATATGTTAGTGACTAAATGTTCGTATAGTATCAGTTACTTGTATCATTTATTTGCTTGGAATGGAATTGTTCTTTTTCTTTGTTCCAATAGAGTATAGAGTATTTCTTGACATCAATACAACATTCTATTGTTTGAATGTAACAGCGTGCTATTTAGTAACAGAAATGAATGTCACAACCTCTTGCTTCAAAGATTATCATTGCTAATGGGTGTCTTTGTAATTAGTGTTTTTGAGGTGGAGTTGATAATATTAATTACATTATGATGTAATTAATATTAAACTTACTAAATTAATAATTTTTGATTTGCTTATGAATAAATATACTTACATCAGTCACTGAGCTGTTCAGTACTGGATATATTTGTACTGCAGCTAGTACATCCAGTACTCCAGTACAGCTAGTACTCCACACCCCCACATCTTTTCTGTTCTCCCTCACCTCACCTGTTGCTCGGTATATTACTGTCTCAGTGCTGCAAGAAAAGCTTCCCTTTAAATTCTCTTCAAGTTTATTATATCGCTAGGAAGCTGAGCAGTAAATTATTAATGCTGGTAATGGTATATCTAAGAGGATTATTTGCTTCTTATAGTCTGTACTATCTTCTATCACCAGCATCATCTTATATGGAACAAGCACATGCCCAGCAATGCATCCCTTAGCTGGTTATTTCCCAGCACTGCATGCCAAGGTCTAGTGTGTGGTCTGTTTCCCCAGATAACATCTACTCCTCTTCTTTCCATTCCCTAAAACACGATTGTAAAGTTTAACTACTTTTCTAATTCTCAAACCAGCACGCATACTCACGTTACATTTTCCTACCTCCATTTACTTCCAATACTTCATTGGAACTGGAAAAGATATTTCTTTATTATCTCTCTCTATTCCTTTCCTTGCTTTATCTCGATCAGTGTTTTCTCAATCTCCTTCTCCTTCTTTCTCTCCATCTCCTTTCCCTTTATTCTAATCTCTCTCCCCCTATTCGTTCAATTGAAACAGTTGCTCCAGTGATCCTTTGAGCTAGGGTTAGAGCTCATTAACATATATAGTGAGCTAGATAGCTCACTATGAGCTGTACAACTGTGCTCAGTGAGCTAGAAAAGCTACTTTAAGAGTATAATGTTGTGCCAATAGGTAAAGTAATGGACTATTTCTATTTGAACTGTACGTCTGCTTAATAGATTACTAACAGTAGCTATATCGTATAGTTTCTTGTCCTTACTTTTCACTATCATTTAAATCTCATCATTATACCTAAATGCTTCCGAATAGAATATTATGCAAGTTAATATATAATATAGTTTAACCATGGTTTACTTAATCATATGATTAAGTAAGCCATGGTTAAACTATATAACTGTCTTTAAATTGGCTATAGTCATTGCTTACTTAACTATAATTAATAATTCAGTAAGCCATGCTATACTTATCGTTATTATTTTCCGTCTATGTAAAACTATAGTTCATTTTTCCTAATGAATATGGTGCTATTTTATCTAATAGGAGTACATCAAACCTATTATTGTGACTATCACTCTATTCCAGTGACTATCACTCTATTCCAGTGACTATCACTCTATTCCAGTGACTATCACTCTATTCCAGTGACTATCACTCTATTCCAGTGACTATCACTCTATTCCAGTGACTATCACTCTATTCCAGTGACTATCATTCTATTCCAGTGACTATCACTCTATTCCAGTGACTATCACTCTATTCCAGTGACTATCACTCTATTCCAGTGACTATCACTCTATTCCAGTGACTATCACTCTATTCCAGTGACTATCTCTCTATTCCAGTGACTATCACTCCATCATTCACTCTGTCAGATACACATCTCGATAAGGTATCCAGTCTGTATCGCAATCAAGACTCTACTCACTCTATCCTACTCACGCTTTCTATCATCATCTTCAAAAGAAGAATAACTACAGTGGTACCTGTACTGTCTTTTTAGCGTCACAGGTAGTAGTTGTAGTGCATTTATCAAATGGAAATAGTGAGGATATACCTTTTAGCCTTGAATGAATATATTTTAATATCATTATTATTCATTAAGTAACTTCAATTTAATTCAATCGTGTTGCTCTGATGACGTAAATCCTCTATTGTCACTACTGGTGGTAATTTGAGAGCAACCTAACGAGTAACTCAATTGACAACAAACAGGTGCAACTACTTGTCACACATTAGCACTTGTCACACATAAGCACTTGTCACACAGTGAAGCACTTGTCACACAGTGAAGCACTTGTCACAACCAAGCACTTGCAACAACCAAGCACTTTCTGTCAAATTAGGGCGAAAGACTCAACTGTGTGTCAAATGCATTTGTCACTCTTTACTCTGTCCCTCTGTAACCTGATATCTCTAGAAATAGAATTCATTGCAACCAATTAGCTTGTCACTATTGTATTTATTTTATTAGCGCTATAAATATACAGCAGGTATTTCTTTGCCTCTTTGTGTATGTAACTGTCTGTTACAATTAACTGTTACTAACAGGTAACTGTATGAAGGGTAACTGTATGAAGGGTAACTGTGTGAAGGGTAACTGTGTGAAGGGTAACTGTATGAAGGGTAACTGTGTGAAGGGTAACTGTGTGAAGGGTAACTGTGTGAAGGGTAACTGTGTGAAGGGTAACTGTGTGAAGGGTAACTGTGTGAAGGGTAACTGTGTGAAGGGTAACTGTGTGAAGGGTAGCTTTGATCTGCCCAATAGCTCTCGTTATCTTTTTTCTATTTCATTTTCTATTGTTTATTGTTTATAACTGCTAAGCCATGCTTTTCAATACTAATTATAATATAAGACTGCGAGTCTCTATATAACAGTGCGTTAATAACTACATTCAATTAATTCATTGGTAGTGTAAGAGAATAGCAATTGTTTTACATCAATATTCAATTAGTTGTTAATTTGTTATATCATTTATATGTTAATTTACCAACGATATCTTTGCGATATTAAATATCAACTGTCTTTCATTCAGTAAATAAGTATAGTTTATATATAATTTTTATTACCTTAAATTTTTATTAAAATAAAATGTTAGTAACCTCTACTCTTAACAGAACAAAACATTGTCTCTACCAGCACTCACAATAATTATTGTCTCTGACAGCACACCATTGTCTCTCTGCCAGCACACCATTGTCTCTCTGCCAGCACACCATTGTCTCTCTACCAGCACACCATTGTCTCTACTAGCATACCATTGTCTCTCTGCCAGCACAACATTGTCTCTACTAGCATACCATTGTCTCTCTGCCAGCACAACATTGTCTCTCTACCAGCACACCATTGTCTCTCTGCCAGCACAACATTGTCTCTACTAGCATACCTTTGTCTCTCTGCCAGCACAACATTGTCTCTACTAGCATACCATTGTCTCTCTGCCAGCACAACATTGTCTCTCTACCAGCACACCATTGTCTCTACCAGCACACCATTGTCTCTGCCAGCACACCATTGTCTCTGCCAGCACACCATTGTCTCTGCCAGCACACCATTGTCTCTCTGCCAGCACACCATTGTCTCTCTGCCAGCACACCATTGTCTCTCTGCCAGCACACCATTGTCTCTACCAGCACACCATTGTCTCTACCAGCACACCATTGTCTCTCTGCCAGCACACCATTGTCTCTCTGCCAGCACACCATTGTCTCTCTGCCAGCACACCATTGTCTCTCTGCCAGCACACCATTGTCTCTCTGCCAGCACACCATTGTCTCTGCCAGCACACCATTGTCTCTACCAGCACACCATTGTCTCTACCAGCACACCATTGTCTCTCTGCCAGCACACCATTGTCTCTCTGCCAGCACACCATTGTCTCTCTGCCAGCACACCATTGTCTCTCTGCCAGCACACCATTGTCTCTCTGACAGCACACCATTGTCTCTCTGACAGCACACCATTGTCTCTGTCAGCACACCATTGTCTCTGCCAGCACACCATTGTCTCTGCCAGCACACCATTGTCTCTCTGCCAGCACACCATTGTCTCTCTGCCAGCACACCATTGTCTCTCTGCCAGCACACCATTGTCTCTCTGCCAGCACACCATTGTCTCTCTGCCAGCACACCATTGTCTCTCTGCCAGCACACCATTGTCTCTCTGCCAGCACACCATTGTCTCTCTGCCAGCACACCATTGTCTCTCTGCCAGCAGTCCAAATTTTTCCCAAGGCACCTTTTTGTGACAGTATGTCAGTTTTAGAGACAGTTTTTCAGTTTATCCATAGAGTTCGTACCATCGACGAGACAGTTCTTTGTAGGTAACAGCCTTCCTGCCTCAAAATGACAGCTGATAAAATAGAAATAACTTCATTCAGAAAGTTGAATTAGAAAGTACTAAATGGGGCATTCATGCGTTTGAATGGCGTGATTTGGGTGTCTAATTTACCTCTATTGGTGCTGAGGAAACACTAGCCTTCTAACTAGTTATTATCTGGAGTAGATGCAGTCACTGTAACTAGTGGTAATCACTCTAACTAGTCTCAGTCACTGTATCTAGTCTCAGTCACTGTATCTAGTCTCAGTCACTGTATCTAGTCTCAGTCACTGTATCTAGTCTCAGTCACTGTATCTAGTCTCAGTCACTGTATCTAGTCTCAGTCACTGTATCTAGTCTCAGTCACTGTATCTAGTCTCAGTCACTGTATCTAGTCTCAGTCACTGTATCTAGTCTCAGTCACTGTATCTAGTCTCAGTCACTGTATCTAGTCTCAGTCACTGTATCTAGTCTCAGTCACTATATCTAGTCTCAGTCGCTCTATCTAGTCTCAGTCACTGTAACTAGTCTCAGTCACTGTATCTAGTCTCAGTCACTGTATCTAGTCTCAGTCACTGTATCTAGTCTCAGTCACTGTATCTAGTCTCAGTCACTGTATCTAGTCTCAGTCACTGTATCTAGTCTCAGTCACTGTATCTAGTCTCAGTCACTGTATCTAGTCTCAGTCACTGTATCTAGTCTCAGTCACTGTATCTAGTCTCAGTCACTATATCTAGTCTCAGTCGCTCTATCTAGTCTCAGTCACTGTAACTAGTCTCAGTCACTGTATCTAGTCTCAGTCACTGTATCTAGTCTCAGTCACTGTATCTAGTCTCAGTCACTGTATCTAGTCTCAGTCACTGTATCTAGTCTCAGTCACTGTATCTAGTCTCAGTCACTGTATCTAGTTTCAGTCACTCTATCTAGTCTCAGTCGCTCTATCTAGTCTCAGTCACTGTAACTAGTCTCAGTCACTCTATCCAGTCTCAGTCACTCTATCCAGTCTCAGTCACTCTATCTAGTCTCAGTCACTGTATCCACTACCATTTTTTCCCTTCAAATTCCCATACTTTTTACCCATTATTACCTGTTCTGTAATTACTGATTGCGTTAATAAATAGCATTGATATCAAAGGAGCTAATTTGCCTAGGCGTGACGATATCCATGACTACAAATCAAGCCATCATTGTTGTCATACACGATAAGTCATTGTGTCATGTAACATCCTGTCAGTGTTCCGTCAGGTATGGTCCCTTTAATAGCTAGAAAACTCTCCTCCATTTCGACATTTAAATGAGCAATTCACATTGTTATGACATATAAGGCATCTCTAAAGTTGAGACTGAATATTGTGCATTGTTATTAACCAGTCTCTCTCTCCATGGAAATTGTACTTTCTCCATTTTTAAAATATGGAAAAATGTTCGTACAGACTCTTCTCTCTGCAAAACTCTCTTAAAATCTAAGATTGATGGGGGGAAAATGTGGTAGAAATGATTTTCTCTCTATTCCCATGCAGTCTGTGGGTAACAGTGTGGAATACTGACTGGCTCTTTATCTAAAGCTGAGTAATCTGAAAGTAGTTATAATTTAATTGCTTAGACTGTAGAGGAAGGTTCATGCCAAAGGGTTATATTTTTAGTTAGCGTAAGATTTACCGCAAGCTGTTCAAAGCTGATTTGAAGTGAACTGTGCGTAGAGTATACAAATGATGAGAGTGATGGGTCTGACTAGAGAGTGATGGGAGACTGTATTGGTCTATTAGAGTACCTATTAGTGCGATTCTTTAGCCTATTACCTCTCATTCAATTTCATTTCAGTGAATAGGTTAAAGAGATAACAGCAACTAAAGCTGTGCTCGTCACATCATGTTGACATGAGTGTTATCTCACTCTAATGTGTTTGTTCATAACCTCCTTGTAGGCTGCATAGCTCTGTAATGCACTTCCGAGTGTTGTTACCCACTTGCCTACTCATGGTAAAGCTACTGGTTACTTGCTACCATCTTCACTTGACTCTATAGTCTTTCATTGCTTCTACTTCACTGTATTTATTGATATTTTAATAATAATAACACTTGTTAATTTTATTGATAGTGTGTTCAAAGTATAATATTATCTAATGTCTCTTAAAATTGCAACAGTTCTCTTAATTTCCTCTCCTTTCCCTAGACACTCTCCTCCCCTTTGTTATCTCTGTGCATTTAACATCTAATTATGAGGGCAAATCTGAGGGTGCGAAGTAGTGCCTAATGCCGCACATTAGAGTTAGCGCACGCACTGGATGCGCTGCTAAAAGATGCGTGTTAGTTACGCACTCTGGGTGAGAAAGAGATCGTGCCTTATCTTAGGCAGGGAAAACGCTAATGGGAAGAACAACTCTCCTCTTGCCTCTTCTCTTGCTTTATCTTGCATATTCTCTCTTCTTGCTTTATCTTTCCTTGCCTCGCTTATTTTTACCTTCGTAAAACTGATATTTATTATGATTATTTTATATAATTAATATTATATGAATAATCAAAGATGAACCAATATTTCATTAAGCAAGAAGTAATATTTTAATATCTTATACTAACTATGAGATATCAATTATTTAATATTTCTATTAACTAAATGTTAATAACTAATTGTCACCTTGGTATTTTTTCCACTTCACAACCGTTTGCAGCAGGTAGTGTATGGCTCAGTGTGCTAAATATCTTTATTTACCTCTTAGAATAGGTACTACCATGTGTGCTACCTGTGCAATTAACACATCTCTAATTTATTACCTTTACTCCCTGTAGTGTGATTTGCTAATTAGTTGAAATGAGGTAAATAAGGTTAATAAATTACCAGTTTGAAGAGAACTAATTTGAGTGTCTAGATTGCATGTGCCTGTATTTAATATTAAGGAGATGGTGGACCTTTGCCAGAATATTATCTATGCTAACAGAAGTACAGTCACTCATATTGTTAACAGTCTAACAATTGAACTAATGTGGTGTAATGCAACTACGTCATTTCGAACTGTTTCATATATTTTTTAATTGTAATGATTAATTTATTCAATTTTGTTTTAAATAAAATTAAATGATTTGAAATAAGAAATAAAGAACTATTTTCATATATAATCGAGCCAATTATTTTACACATTTAAATTTCTTCTAAAGGATCTGTTTTGTTAATTATTATTCCATGAAAAGTTCCTCTGAAAGCATTGAATTTTATATGAAAAAAATCTGTGATGAAACATAATTGTTCGCGAACTAAACTTTTGCTCAGTCATAATTATGAGGAAATTATTTAAAGTTTGAAACAATGCAAGGTACAAGTTTCCTAACTTCTGCTGTAGTGAATTAATATGAAAATGTTACTTTGCCTTGTGATTTTTATTTAGTAGAATGGCCCTAAGGTAAAGTGCTGTCACTAATGTTAACTCAATAATTGTTATGGTAGTTAATAAATTAAATAGCGATTATACTACAGTTCCTTTATTTTAAAATTTAATATAACACTCCATGGATGTCTCGTTAATTACATGAATATGACATGAAGTGTTAACTACATGAATATGACATGAAGTGTTAACTACATGAATATGACATGATGTGTTAACTACATGAATATGACATGAAGTGTTAACTACATGAATATGACATGAAGTGTTAACTACATGAATATGACATGAAGTGTTAACTACATGAATATGACATGAAGTGTTAACTACATGAATATGACATGAAGTGTTAACTACATGAATATGACATGACTTTCAATCTATAATATTGCATCTTATATTCTTTTATCGAAATCACTTCAGTTTAATGTAGGGAGTTACAATATCTCTTTAATTTAGTTATCATTAGAGTTCATTAGGATAATTTAGGCCTTAAGCATTTGTTAGTGCGCAAACATATTATGTAGGATCTATTTACTTATTTAAACTCAACGTTCAATGTATTTCAAATCTCAAGCCTTCAAAAATCTTTCATCGTCAGGAGGAAAAAGAGTCAAACACTTAATTGGACTAAACAATGAATTTTATGACAAACTGTTGTATTGTATGTTCTGTACTACATAGTCTATTATATAATTCTACATAATTCATCTATGTAGTTTTTAAAACTGGATGGTAAAAAAGTTTGTTGGTACCTAGCTAATGCTGACAACATTCATACTCTAGAAATTGTTCTATTTTTATACCCATTACAATAATGAGAAGAACACTATTGAAACTATCTGCTTAACCTCCCTGAACTTATACACTGTGACTACGTACTGTATAAGAGACTATTTGAACAAATAATTCAACTGTGATAGTTAATGTAATGTTTTTATTCACATGTGGTTAGATTTGAGTGGCGATAGTAGCTGCAGTGACTTTCCTCACCGAATATATTACTGCTATTTCTAGCCCCTCAAACCTATGCCAAATTATTAGAATTTTTCAGCTGTCTCTTTGATGTGGTGATAATTAATGCACAGCAGTTACTTCTCTCTTTTGTTGGTCGTTACTGATAGTTTGAGGCATGAAAGATATGGCCAGTATTACCTACAGTCAGCTGTTAACGACTCTACTTAATAAACTTCACCTTAACACGATCTATTGCCATCTGTACTGCAGTACAGCACAGAAAATAATGCCACAGTGTGGAGTAATGCCACAGTGTGGTGTGATGCCACACTGTGGTATGATGCCACAGTGTGGTGTAATGCCACAGTGTGGTGTAATGCCACAGTGTGGTGTAATGCCACACTGTGGTGTAGTGCCACAGTGTGGTGTAATGCCACAGTGTGGAGTAATGCCACAATGTGGTGTAATGCCACACTGTGGTGTAGTGCCACAGTGTGGTGTAATGCCACAGTGTGGAGTAATGCCACACTGTGGTGTAGTGCCACAGTGTGGTGTAATGCCACAGTGTGGTGTAATGCCACAGTGTGGTGTAATGCCACAGTGTGGAGTAATGCCACACTGTGGTGTAGTGCCACAGTGTGGTGTAATGCCACAGTGTGGTGTAGTGCCACAGTGTGGTGTAGTGCCACAGTGTGGTGTAATGCCACAGTGTGGTGTAATGCCACAGTGTGGTGTAATGCCACAGTGTGGTGTAATGCCACAGTTTGGTGTAATGCCACAGTTTGGTGTAATGCCACAGTGTGGTGTAATGCCACAGTGTGGTGTAGTGCCACAGTGTGGTGTAATGCCACAGTGTGGTGTAATGCCACAGTGTGGTGTAGTTCCACAGTGTGGTGTAGTGCCACAGTGTGGTGTAGTGCCACAGTGTGGTGTAGTGCCACAGTGTGGTGTAATGCCACAGTGTGGTGTAGTTCCACAGTGTGGTGTAGTGCCACACTGTGGTGTAGTGCCACAGTGTGGTGTAGTGCCACAGTGTGGTGTAATGCCACAGTGTGGTGTAATGCCACAATGTGTTTAGTAGTAGATTAAATGTATTTTTCAAGTTTGGTAAATCATTCTTCATTTTTCGCATCGCCTGGAATTTTGAGTATAATGGACATAAATTTTTTAAATTCACAGGCTAGTGTGTTAAAAACATGTGAACCCCTCAATTCGCGCATTTCAAACAGTCAAACCCCTTTCTTTCACCCCTCTTTTCCACCCCTCAAACCCCTCTTTTCCACCCCTCAAACCCCCCTTTTCCACCACTCTAACACCCTTAGCCCTTACCTCTCATTTGCGTACCGTAAACACTCTCTGCTATATTTAACACAGCCAATTAAAGTGTTCGAATGCGTTCTTAACACAGCCAATTAAAGTGTTCGAATGCGTTCTTAACACAGCCAATTAAAGTGTTCGAATGCGTTCTTAACAAAGCCAATTAAAGTGTTCGAATGCGTTCTTAACACAGCCAATTAAAGTGTTCGAATGCGTTCTTAACACAGCCAATTAAAGTGTTCGAATGCGTTCTTTACACAGCCAATTAAAGTGTTCGAATGCGTTCTTAACACAGCCAATTAAAGTGTTCGAATGCGTTCTTAACACAGCCAATTAAAGTGTTCGAATGCGTTCTTAACAAAGCCAATTAAAGTGTTCGAATGCGTTCTTAACACAGCCAATTAAAGTGTTCGAATGCGTTCTTAACACAGCCAATTAAAGTGTTCGAATGCGTTCTTTACACAGCCAATTAAAGTGTTCGAATGCGTTCTTAACACAGCCAATTAAAGTGTTCGAATGCGTTCTTAACACAGCCAATTAAAATGTTCGAATGCGTTCTTAACACAGCCAATTAAAGTGTTCGAATGCGTTCTTAACACAGCCAGTTAAAGTGTTCGAATGCGTTCTTAACACAGCCAATTAAAGTGTTCGAATGCGTTCTTAACGCAGACAATTAAAGTGTTCGAATGCGTTCTTAACACAGCCAATTAAAGTGTTCGAATGCGTTCTTAACACAGCCAATTAAAGTGTTCGAATGCGTTCTTAACACAGCCAATTAAAGTGTTCGAATGCGTTCTTAACACAGCCAATTAAAGTGTTCGAATGCGTTCTTAACACAGCCAATTAAAGTGTTCGAATGCGTTCCTAACACAGCCAATTAAAGTGTTCGAATGCGTTCCTAACACAGCCAATTAAAGTGTTCGAATGCGTTCTTAACACAGCCAATTAAAGTGTTCGAATGCGTTCTTAACACAGCCAATTAAAGTGTTCGAATGCGTTCTTAACACAGCCAATTAAAGTGTTCGAATGCGTTCTTAACACAGCCAGTTAAAGTGTTCGAATGCGTTCTTAACACAGCCAATTAAAGTGTTCGAATGCGTTCTTAACACAGCCAATTAAAGTGTTCGAATGCGTTCTTAACACAGCCAATTAAAGTGTTCGAATGCGTTCTTAACACAGCCAATTAAAGTGTTCGAATGCGTTCTTAACGCAGACAATTAAAGTGTTCGAATGCGTTCTTAACACAGCCAATTAAAGTGTTCGAATGCGTTCTTAACGCAGCCAATTAAAGTGTTCGAATGCGTTCCTAACACGTTCAATGTGTTCGAATACGTGCCAGTTGCTTCATCTGGTAGAAAAGTTTCCCTGATTGATTGTTTCTTACTTTCACTTATTCGAATGTACTTAAATATTATTATTAGCGAACAAGATGGTACAGTCGACAAAAAGCTAATCTCGCCACCATTTTAATTTGCTGTATAGTTTTAATAGGATAATCACCAAGTTGAAGTGTATTCCCTTGTTATTTAGTCCTTAAATTATCTATTAGTTTAATAGCGTGGTAATTGTACTTTATTCATTAGTACTTGCCCTTTGTACTATCTGAAGATGTACAGTCACTAATAACTTACCAATAGTTGTACTGTTTCACCTTATAATTAGCAAGGTGAGTACTGTTCACCTTATAATTAGCAAGGTGAGTACTGTTCACCTTATAATTAGCAAGGTGAGTTCTGTTCACCTTATAATTAGCAAGGTGAGTACTGTTTCACCTTATAATTAGCAAGGTGAGTACTGTTCACCTTATAATTAGCAAGGTGAGTACTGTTTCACCTTATAATTAGCCAGGTGAGTACTGTTCACCTTATAATTAGCAAGGTGAGTACTGTTCACCTTATAATTAGCAAGGTGAGTTCTGTTCACCTTATAATTAGCAAGGTGAGTACTGTTCACCTTATAATTAGCAAGGTGAGTTCTGTTCACCTTATAATTAGCAAGGTGAGTTCTGTTCACCTTATAATTAGCAAGGTGAGTACTGTTCACCTTATAATTAGCAAGGTGAGTACTGTTCACCTTATAATTAGCAAGGTGAGTTCTGTTCACCTTATAATTAGCAAGGTGAGTACTGTTCACCTTATAATTAGCAAGGTGAGTACTGTTCACCTTATAATTAGCAAGGTGAGTACTGTTCACCTTATAATTAGCAAGGTGAGTACTGTTGGGGTCACACGTTTAACCAAGGGTAAATCGTGTGAAAAGTGCTGTCGTTGTTAATAACACTCTTTACCTGTGTTAATTAGTGTAGGTAAGTCATGACACAGGTAGTGAACAAATGGGTGAGGAGTACAGTGGCTACAATGCATCCACTGCATCCTTTTCTCTCTAATTCACTAAATTATCTCTTGTCTTTTCTCACCACTCACCACAAGCTTTCCCATCTCACCACATTCACCAAACTGTTCCTTGTAAACATCACCTTTATTATTTATCATATTAATTCATGTATGAATTGTAAATGTTAAAGCAGTCACAGTTCTGAACACTGGGATATCACCTCTATTTAGAAATATAGTCTCTATCTTCCTGACTCTAGCGTCACTCTCTTTCTACTATTGTGATCACCAGGCTTGTGACAATATGCATTTTAAATCATAGATCTTAAGAATATCATAGACGAAATGAAACGAAATGGTATCGAATACTATATACCGCTGGTGTAAAATGGTTCAATTCTCTTTAATTCACTCTGTCTATAATATTTTTGGGATCTATGATTTTAAATGCTTATTGTCACAACCCTAGTGATCACTAGTGAGCTCTATGCTTTCAATGTTCTGCACTTACATCAATTATGTAAGTTACGAACTATCGGTCAGTACTACATCTTCCGTCAAGTAAGAATAACGATATAAAAATTAATATTAGATAGCACTGTGTGATAATTATAATTTTTATATTGTTTTTTCTTACATGACCGAAGATGTACTACTAACCGATAATTCGAAACTTACCCTACTGCATTTAATTAGTGGATGGTGTTGTGAGTTGAAGGCTATTCGCTACCTTTTCCCTTTTTCTCAGAAAAGGTGAGTGTTACCTCAGTTTGGAGAATGAACTGAAACTGATTAGCACATAAACAGATGTTAGATCAGCACTACTGAGTATTGCATTTCTAGTTATTTATATTACAGTCTGTATAGTTGTAATGACTATTGGAAGTATATTTATATTCAATAATGTATTCCCTTATTCAATTAAATAATAACAATGAAATTCCTTACGTTCTTCTACAATATTAAACTGAAACAGAAGAATGGGAAATAGTTTTAAACACATTTCATTGTAAGTTATTCCTATTAACATGGTGAAGTACATTAAGAGTATAGATGTCATTAGTCTTAATCTACCAGGTTATCACTCTGTATAACTGTTAACTGAGTATAAAGCATTGTAAGTAAACACACTGAGTACACAAATAAACAAAGAAGGTAACCACTTATCGTGAACCTGTTCATCACTCATCAAATTACCACTTACACTCTAATGACTAATGATAGTCATAGTCACAGGCTAATGACTAATTATAGTCATAGTAACAGTCTAATGACTAATGATTGTCATAGTAACAGTCTAATGACTAATGATAGTCATAGTAACAGTCTAATGACTAATGATAGTCATAGTAACAGTCTAATGACTAATGATAGTCATAGTAACAGTCTAATGACTAATGATAGTCATAGTAACAGTCTAATGACTAATGATAGTCATAGTAACAGTCTAATGACTAATGATTGTCATAGTAACAGGCTAATGACTAATGATAGTCATAGTAACAGTCTAATGACTAATGATAGTCATAGTAACAGTCTAATGACTAATGATAGTCATAGTAACAGTCTAATGACTAATGATAGTCATAGTAACAGTCTAATGACTAATGATAGTCATAGTAACAGTCTAATGACTAATGATAGTCATAGTCACAGGCTAATGACTAATGATAGTCATAGTTACAGGCTAATGACTAATGATAGTCATAGTAACAGTCTAATGACTAATGATTGTCATAGTAACAGGCTAATGACTAATGATAGTCATAGTAACAGGCTAATGACTAATGATAGTCATAGTAACAGTCTAATGACTAATGATTGTCATAGTAACAGGCTAATGACTAATGATAGTCATAGTAACAGGCTAATGACTAATGATAGTCATAGTAACAGGCTAATGACTAATGATAGTCATAGTAACAGTCTAATGACTAATTATAGTCATAGTCACAGGCTAATGACTAATGATAGTCATAGTTACAGGCTAATGACTAATGATAATCATAGTAACAGTCTAATGACTAATGATTGTCATAGTAACAGGCTAATGACTAATGATTGTCATAGTAACAGGCTAATGACTAATGATAGTCATAGTAACAGTCTAATGACTAATGATAGTCATAGTAACAGTCTAATGACTAATGATAGTCATAGTAACAGTCTAAAGACTAATGATAGTCATAGTAACAGTCTAATGACTAATGATAATCATAGTAACAGTCTAATGACTAATGATAGTCATAGTAACAGTCTAATGACTAATGATAGTCATAGTAACAATCTAATGACTAATGATAGTCGTAGTTACAGGCTAATGACTAATGATAGTCATAGTAACAGTCTAATGACTAATGATTGTCATAGTAACAGGCTAATGACTAATGATAGTCATAGTAACAGGCTAATGACTAATGATAGTCATAGTAACAGTCTAATGACTAATGATTGTCATAGTAACAGGCTAATGACTAATGATAGTCATAGTAACAGGCTAATGACTAATGATAGTCATAGTAACAGGCTAATGACTAATGATAGTCATAGTAACAGTCTAATGACTAATTATAGTCATAGTAACAGTCTAATGACTAATTATAGTCATGGTAACAGTCTAATGATAGTCATAGTAACAGTCTAATGACTAATGATAGTCATAGTGACTAAAAAGACTATGATAGTCATAGTCAATAAAAAAACTATGATAGTCATAGTCAATAAAAAGACTATGTAGTCATAGTCACTAATGACACTATGACTACATAGTCAGGGTGTGTACGAGCTGCTTAACTTGTTAGTTACCCTCTATATCACTTGTTTGCGACAACACTGTCATAACTCCAAAAAAGCTATTTTTCAGGAGAGGCATTTTAGTACTTGTAATGTACGTACATTTAATGGTATATCGTTAGGACATTTAGCCTCTCTAGCGGTACATTTTCGAGCTATGATTATGAAACTTTTTCCAAACTAATTAGTATTTTATGAATTATATGTCTATATGGATAAGTTGCAAATACATGTTTTTGTGTTTATGACGTTATTCCTGCAAACTTACCCCATCTCTCCATTCTTACCCCATCTCTCCATTCTTACCCCATCTCTCCATTCTTACCCCATCTCTCCATTCTTACCCCATCTCTCCATTCTTACCCCATCTCTCCATTCTTACCCCATCTCTCCATTCTTACCCCATCTCTCCATTCTTACCCCATCTCTCCATTCTTACCCCATCTCTCCATTCTTACCCCATCTCTCCATTCTTATCCCATCTCTCCATTCTTACCCCATCTCTCCATTCTTATCCCATCTCTCCATTCTTACCCCATCTCTCCATTCTTACCCCATCTCTCCATTCTTACCCCATCTCTCCATTCTTACCCCATCTCTCCATTCTTACCCCATCTCTCCATTCTTATCCCATCTCTCCATTCATACCCCATCTCTCCATTCTTACCCCAATGCAGTCCCCTGCATTCTCTTCTCTCCACATCACTATCTACTAATTGAATGCATTGCTTTCATTGCTTTCTCTCTCATATCAACATAAGCATCTTCAGTTTTTTACCATTCAATAGTTCTCTAAATTAGTACTATCAGTGACTGATGTGATAGTTCTAGTGCTGTCCTTTACTGGCAAAGCATATTGTGGACACCATTTAGAAAGAGATTTTAATTTTACGTTTACTTTTGATTACCTAAGTACCTTTGCAAAATTATGGAAGGTTATTTTTAGATTGCATTTATTTGTAATTCTTTTATTGAAAAAACTGAAAAAGTGTTCTACCAAATTGGCTGAAATTTAGCGGAGCGATTAGTTATTTGATTTTGGGACCGATTTGGTCAAAGGTCAAGGTCCTTTATAACTCGAGGATTACTGGATGGTCAAGATCCTTTATGATTAGCGGCGAAGGTATGCGCTCTACTAGTGTCTTTTCTAGTTTTGAATGCATTTCCTAACTATATATTTAATAATATGCTATATTTTTCTTCAAAATGATGATTCTAGAGAACATCAACAATTGATTTATGAGGTATAATGGAATACTACGTGACAATTTTGATAAGAACATCAACTTAGATTTAACTCTAATTTTTAATTCAATTGCTACTCACTGACAATAGTTCATACTGGATAGATCATGTTTTACCTGGTGTAACATCTAATGACTATAGTCTCTAAATACAATGGTTGTGAGAGGTCATTGTTTTCTGTAGCATCTGATGACTAGTCTCTAGATACAATAATTACAATGATAGTGATAGCAGAGCGTGGCTAGTGTGACATATTGTGATGCAGGGACACTAATGGTGTACTGCGTGACATGGGCCCGGAAACACATTATTTCCGCTCATATGTACTGAAGGCAGCATGGAACTGTTAACATCTCCTGTGGTGGAACTGTTAACATCTCCTGTGGTGGAACTGTTAACATCTCCTGTGGTGGAATTGTTAACATCTCCTGTGATGGAACTGTTAACATCTCCTGTGGTGGAACTGTTAACATCTCCTGTGGTGAAACTGTTAACATCTCCTTTGGTGGACTGTTAACATCTCCTGTGGTGGAACTGTTAACATCTCCTGTGATGGAACTGTTAACATCTCCTGTGGTGGAACTGTTAACATCTCCTGTGGTAGAACTGTTAACATCTCCTGTGGTGGAACTGTTAACATATCCTATGGTGGAACTGTTAACATCTCCTGTGGTGGAACTGTTAACATCTCCTGTGATGGAACTGTTAACATCTCCTGTGATGGAACTGTTAACATCTCCTGTAGTGGACTGTTAACATTTCCTGTGGTGGAACTGTTAACGTATCCCTATCTCTGCTGTATCCCTCATATCCCTACCTCTTCTGTATCCCTCGTATCCCTATATCTTCTGTATCCCTACCTCTTCTGTATCCCTCGTATCCCTATCTCTGCTGTATCCCTCTTATCCATATCTCTGCTGTATCCCTCGTATCCATATCTCAGCTGTATCCCTCACCCCATATCTCTTTTGTATCCCTCGTATCCCTATCTCAGCTGTATCCCTCACCCCACATCTATGCTGTATCCCTCGTATCCCTATCTCTTCTGTATCCCTCGTATCCCTATCTCTTCTGTATCCCTCGTATCCCATGATGTATAACTTCTCACTGGATATTGACACTTATTGACTGCCTCCGTAGATCGCAAAGTCGATTGCTTTACCGGAAATTGTGCCGTAACTTTCACCGCCACTCCAACACTTTAATGAGAAAACTTTAACTTTAATTAAATTCTAAACAATCCCATCAAAAAGCCGTAGTATTTTAATGCATTAACATATGCTTTTATTTAACATTTAAATTCATTTCAAACTTGATGATTGAAAACTGGAGATAGTTAATGCGCTACTGTAGAAAATGTATCAGATGCATTACCGAAAGTACCATCAGAGAAAAGAGTCACTAAGATGATGTACTATCAGAGAAAAGAGTCACTGTGATGATGTACTATCAGAGAAAAGAGTCTCTGTGATGATGTACTATCAGAGAAAAGAGTCACTGAGATGATGTACTATCAGAGAAAAGAGTCTCTGTGATGATGTACTATCAGAGAAAAGAGTCACTGAGATGATGTACTATCAGAGAAAAGAGTCTCTGTGATGATGTACTATCAGAGAAAAGAGTCACTGTGATGATGTACTATCAGAGAAAAGAGTCACTGTGATGATGTACTATCAGAGAAAAGAGTCTCTGTGATGATGTACTATCAGAGAAAAGAGTCACTGTGATGATGTACTATCAGAGAAAAGAGTCACTGTAATGATGTACTATCAGAGAAAAGAGTCACTGTGATGATGTACTATCAGAGAAAAGAGTCTCTGTGATGATGTACTATCAGAGAAAAGAGTCACTGTGATGATGTACTATCAGAGAAAAGAGTCACTGTGATGATGTACTATCAGAGAAAAGAGTCACTGTGATGATGTACTATCAGAGAAAAGAGTCACTGTGATGATGTACTATCAGAGAAAAGAGTCACTGTGATGATGTACTATCAGAGAAAAGAGTCACTGTGATGATGTACTATCAGAGAAAAGAGTCACTGTGATGATGTACTATCAGAGAAAAGAGTCCCTGTGATGATGTACTATCAGAGAAAAGAGTCTGATTGATGATGCTAATTTCACAAATCACAATTTTCTGATTTTATATTATTTTCAAATTTCACAAATTTCATGTAGCCAGAACGACTTTAAAATATCTACAAGCACTATAATTAGTAAAAAAATAGAAATGGGAAATCATCAATTTGTGAAAAATGCATTGTAGGTATATTTCTTTGCACTGTATCGTATTCATTCACAGTAGTTTCTATCATTAATGTTAGAAAAACTGTTCCCATCAATAAAAGAGAGTATTTTAACGCCACATTTAAAATTTAGCAGAGGTACTGAAACCTCTTCAATACACTACTTTTTTTTTGTTGCTATTTCCTGCAGTTGCCATTAGTTACCAAATTTCCGAAGGTGTTGCCTATCTCACCAGACCATCTCTGGAACTGGTTTGGGTTTATATTCCTACATCAGGCGGTAATTTATCCACTAATTGCAGGTTTTGAGGCTCACATCGAGCTATTTCTCAAATTAATCCTCTTATATTGTTCCTATGAATATTAAGAACCTTCTAGCTAGAAATTTATTCTCTTTCAACATTGCGACTCTGCAATCGAAATGAACTAACTAGCTAATTCCGTAGCGAAAATTGAAAAAAGTCTATCATCTCGGTTAGAAATTATCTAGCATTGCTCGATGTGGTCGTACTGTGCGGCTTACTTTTTATACATTCACATCTCATCCATGATACCTGCAGGTATCATGGATACCAACTAAAATAAAAAATGTACAGTCTTTTCTTATATGATTCAAAAGTCTTGTGGAAAAATTGGAAGGAGCTTAGCAAAAAGTCTGGTGTAAAGACTTAGCGTGTGTACGGACCTCTAAGTGCAGTGTTGCTATGGTAGTTCTAAGGATTTGATGACTAAGTACTTAGTTTGCTAGTGAGGAAACCTCTCCAGAAACTTCGATAATTGGGTTAGTTGGCAACTCAATTATTGGATGCAATGGGTTATTTAGTGGCTACTCTAGACTTTGTCTATCACTACTCTAGACTTTGTCTATCACTACTCTAGACTTTGTCTATCACTACTCTAGACTTTGTCTATCACTACTCTAGACTTTGTCTATCACTACTCTAGACTTTGTCTATCACTACTCTAGACTTTGTCTATCACTACTCTAGACTTTGTCTATCACTACTCTAGACTTTGTCTATCACTACTCTAGACTTTGTCTATCACTACTCTAGACTTTGTCTATCACTACTCTAGACTTTGTCTATCACTACTCTAGACTTTGTCTATCACTACTCTAGACTTTGTCTATCACTACTCTAGACTTTGTCTATCACTACTCTAGACTTTGTCTATCACTACTCTAGACTTTATCTATCACTAGTCTAGACTTTGTCTATCACTACTCTAGACTTTGTCTATCACTACTCTAGACTTTGTCTATCACTACTCTAGACTTTGTCTATCACTACTCTAGACTTTGTCTATCACTACTCTAGACTTTGTCTATCACTACTCTAGACTTTGTCTATCACTACTCTAGACTTTGTCTATCACTACTCTAGACTTTGTCTATCACTACTCTAGACTTTGTCCATCACTACTCTAGACTTTGTCCATCACTACTCTAGACTTTGTCCATCACTACTCTAGACTTTGTCTAACATTTGCAATGATAAAGAAGGTAGTCTAAATAGAACTAGACGAATTGAATCATGTTTTAGACTAGTTATGTTTACATTGTTGTTAAGTTTTATAAATGTGTTTATTTACATACTTCTCTCTCAAAGAAATACCTTTTGTCTAATTTTTGTTTATTTAAAGTGGTGATAACAATAAAATGTTAATCCTTATTGTTACGTCGTCAAGTTACTTGCTTATTTGTTTGCAACTTCAAATTGTCTGCAAACTGTTTTAATTCTTCTAATAGTTTCTTTCTTAATAATTCTTAATTATCATTTCTTGCATAACTTTTACCATAATCTTTAAGGTCTGAAATTACAATATTTTTGATGATTGAAAGTGTTTATTCCTTTACTGATATAATGTTTATAATGTAATTAGATGCCTTTATTTCAATAGTGTGCCAATGGTGATTTTTTTTTATTGTCCTCACAAAATCTGATAATACATTTTATTCGCTATTTATATTCTATTTCTATTTTGTTTCAGATGATTTTATCAAATTTAATTACGCTTTTTAGTTCTCTTTTAAATGATATTTTCGTTTAGTCAATAATGGGAGACATCCCAGTTAACAAAGAAGACAGACGTAGTTCCTACCTGGAGACCTGTTTGGATGGTGCTGAAAATAAAGAGAGTTCTTCTGATAAAGAGAAAATGAGTGAGGCAGTGCAGGAACAAGAGAATATAGTAATAAATGAGAAGAGTGAAATCGGTACTGACGATATGTTATGCCGTAATAACAACATGTCATCTAAAACTACAACAACAAGTACATCAACAGTTGAGAAACGCAAAACTAAATCAATTGAACCTAAATCAAATGGCACTACGAAATACAAGAAAGAAGTTCCCCAATTTCAGCCCACAAAGAGAAAAGGTAGACCGGGATTTCTGCCTGGTCGTACCTACACTGAGGAACAAACGCCCAAATCTAGTCCAGTGCAAGAACAGCCTACCAAAACTTTTGATGAACTTGCTGATGACAAGAGCGATATAAAAAAAGAAACAGCTACTGAGTCTGAAGTTAAACGTTCTCCTTCCAAGTCTGATCTCAATCCAATTAAAGAAACAGTTGTTAAGGAAAAGAAGAAGAATAAGTTTTTCAATCCGTTAAAAATGAGAATATTGAAAAAGAAAGACAAAGTCACTAAATCTTCCGAAGCCAAGATCAATTTGAATATTTCAGTTCCACTTGAGGCAGTGAGTAAGGAAGAAATAGACTCTCCTTCGAATGAGGTAGATAGTGGCGTTGGAGACGAAGGAAGTGCTGCTAATAATGATGATGAATATTACGATGATGTACTCAAAGTCAATGATTCTGACGACGACGATGAACTCTCCACTGATGGAGAATTGTACAGAATAATGATGAAAACAAGCTATGATCTTGCTGTCCCTGGTAACAATTTCCATAGGAAAGGAGATAAACGCTTGGATAGAAGATCTTACCATGGATTTACAGCAAAGGAAGGAGTAACACTTCCACCAGAGTTGAGAAATATTAGCGATTTCACGATATTGGAGTTTGGAGAGTCGCAACTAACCAAAAGTACAGATTCAGCCAATGTTGATGTAAGCTCCGAATATTTAGATGTCACTCATGATAATGAGGGTGAACTAATAAATTTAGATACTAAAAGTATGGATAATTTAGTTTCTGATCCAAATAAAGTTATCTGCTCTGCAATGCCAGAGCAAAATTGTGTGACAGAATTATCTGTTAAATCGAACGCGATCGACACCCTATCTAATAAAGGGAAATTTGGAGAAGAAAATTCTTCGAATAAATCTATCAATAATAACGAAATTTCCCAAATATGTTGTAATACTAACATTAAACAAAGTGATACTATGGACAGTATATCTTTCGTAAATGTTTTAAATTCCACAACAAATATAGATGACTCTTTTGATAAAAAGGTAAATGACAACAGCGTATCTAGTGATGCGGTGGAGAATAAACCAAAAACAGACGAAGACAGGGTTAAAAAATGTAACAACGAATCAGTCGAATTTATAACTTCTAGTTCCGATCGGTTTGACACTGGAACGAGTAAATTGGCTCCTGAAGGTTCAGAACAAACTCTTGCCTCTCAGCCCAAAGGAGAAGTGCTGGCCTCTCAGCCCAAAGGAGAAGTGCTGGCCTCTCAGCCCAAAGGAGAAGTGCTGTCCTCTCAGCCCAAAGGAGAAGTGCTGTCCTCTCAGCCCAAAGGAGAAGTGCTGGCCTCTCAGACCAAAGGAGAAGTGCTGGCCTCTCAGACCAAAGGAGAAGTGCTGTCCTCTCAGACCAAAGGAGAAGTGCTGGCCTCTCAGCCCAAAGGAGAAGTGCTGGCCTCTCAGCCCAAAGGAGAAGTGCTGGCCTCTCAGCCCAAAGGAGAAGTGCTGTCCTCTCAGACCAAAGGAGAAGTGCTGGCCTCTCAGCCCAAAGGAGAAGTGCTGGCCTCTCAGCCCAAAGGAGAAGTGCTGTCCTCTCAGCCCAAAGGGGAAGTGCTGGCCTCTCAGCCCAAAGGAGAAGTGCTGGCCTCTCAGCCCAAAGGAGAAGTGCTGGCCTCTCAGCCCAAAGGAGAAGTGCTGGCCTCTCAGCCCAAAGGAGAAGTGCTGGCCTCTCAGCCCAAAGGGGAAGTGCTGTCCTCTCAGCCCAAAGGAGAAGTGCTGGCCTCTCAGCCCAAAGGAGAAGTGCTGGCCTCTCAGCCCAAAGGAGAAGTGCTGGCCTCTCAGCCCAAAGGAGAAGTGCTGGCCTCTCAGACCAAAGGAGAAGTGCTGGCCTCTCAGACCAAAGGAGAAGTGCTGGCCTCTCAGACCAAAGGAGAAGTGCTGTCCTCTCAGACCAAAGGAGAAGTGCTGGCCTCTCAGCCCAAAGGAGAAGTGCTGGCCTCTCAGCCCAAAGGAGAAGTGCTGGCCTCTCAGCCCAAAGGAGAAGTGCTGTCCTCTCAGACCAAAGGAGAAGTGCTGGCCTCTCAGCCCAAAGGAGAAGTGCTGGCCTCTCAGCCCAAAGGAGAAGTGCTGGCCTCTCAGCCCAAAGGAGAAGTGCTGTCCTCTCAGCCCAAAGGAGAAGTGCTGGCCTCTCAGCCCAAAGGAGAAGTGCTGGCCTCTCAGCCCAAAGGGGAAGTGCTGTCCTCTCAGCCCAAAGGAGAAGTGCTGGCCTCTCAGCCCAAAGGAGAAGTGCTGGCCTCTCAGCCCAAAGGAGAAGTGCTGGCCTCTCAGCCCAAAGGGGAAGTGCTGGCCTCTCAGCCCAAAGGGGAAGTGCTGGTCCCTCAGCCCAAAGGGGAAGTGCTGGTCCCTCAGCCCAAGGACCAAATACTGGTCTCTCAGCCCAAGGACCAAATACTGGTCTCTCAGCCCAAGGACCAAATACTGGTCTCTCAGCCCAAGGACCAAATATTGGTCTCTCAGCCCAAGGACCAAATATTGGTCTCTCAGCCCAAGGACCAAATACTGGTCCCTCAGCCCAAGGAAGGACTTCCCCTCACTCCAGTCTTTGAATGCCGGGCAGTAGATGCATTTAGTAAGGCTGTGACTAGACAGAATGATCAGTTCATATCAGGTACGCTTTTGGGATATCGATTGGAATTTTTCTTTAATAACTAATTTTCCAATTACTAACTTCTTCGTATTGATTCTTTGGCAATAATGTAAATACTAACTAATAACCTGTTGAATTAATAATAATATAAGGGTATAAAATATTGTATATTGGTTTTACTAACATCTTAACCATGCATTTTGCTTGATTCATTTTCTTCTAACCTGCTTTCTAAGCAATTTTCTCTGCTAACAAAATTTACCTGGGAGGAAAAAGTAATAAATTGTAGCGGCTATCTCATATTGAAACTCGATAGAAAAAGTGTTTTGACGATATTCTCTAGGGAAATGTATTTAAGTCTAACTAAATATCAACTTTGTAAGTGACACGTGCTTGATTTGTTGATATATGTTGATACAATGTATATATGTCTGTTGGTTTAACGATTTAAGATTTAATTCCATGACCAAAATAAGTGATAACAATGATACAGGATGGAACATCCGGATAACAGAAAAATCCATTAAAAAAAATATGAAATCCGGATAAAAAAATCTTGATAATTTCTAATATATATTCCGATAATTTAAGAAAAAAAATTTAAAAGCTTTTATCTAGCTATTAAGAGCAGACTATTGTCTCAATATGCGTACTTCGTGTTCTCCAATTCAATGAATTACCACTAAGTAGCTTTTCTGCACCCATTAGCTGTTTGTATTTAACAAATTTCATAATTTTTTCTTCGGTCGCGCTGTACTGGCTTTCCTATCTTTTACTTTGTCTCCAATGCTACCGAAAATATAAAGCAACTGCAGCTTTTTTAATTTATCAGCACCAAGTCTATTAATTACAATATTGATCACATTAAACTAATATGTGACAATTTTATCATTGGAAGTATTGTATTTGCCATTTCTTAAATTATACTAGCGAAAATTGCTCAATTTTACTCTTCAATTTGAAGTTCATAGTAAATGAATTAATTCTGTAAATAACATCACTCGTTGATTTCTTTACCTTGACCCAGTCATTGCTTTTGACTTGACAAATTGTTGGTTTATTTCTGTTCTTCCTCCTCTATTCTCGAGTGCCTAGAGTAGGTCAGCTCTGTTTACACTAGGCAGACTAGGCGCACAAATGCAAAGTGTTTCAGCTCTCTGAAATGAAGATAAATGATCTGAAGAAGGAACAGCTTTGTGGTTAAGAACTGAAGGCACTGAAACCTGTGGAGGTATTTGCTATTTATAGGGGAATTTGGAGAAATAATTATAGCTGTGGCTTTTCCTATACGCAAATTTATGAATTTTTTTTTACCTTTTATACTATCATAAAAACTATGATTTAGATAATTTAATCATGATTTAGCTAGTGCATAGAGTTTATGTTAAGGAACATGTTAAAACTAATCAAACAGGGAAAAATTATTGGATATAATCAGAAGAAAATGAATTCAGTTAAATATCCTAACCTTATCTTCTTTCCTAATGACCTATTCCCTCTTCACTAGTATCTCTGTTTCCTTTCTCTCTTGTATCTCCTGCAATGAGATTACCTGTTATTGAGATCAGGAAGATTGCTTCTCAAAGCCCCTTAAAATGCTAATCATATCTCTGTGGGGCGCGAAAACACTTGGCAAAAATCACATGGCATCTCTGGCGACTTTAGATCAGCTTTGCTAACTTGGGCCGCGTATGCAAATAAAAGTTAATGGGTGTTTTTGAGTAATTGCCCACAAATTTAAACCAATAGTGAGTGATAATAAATAGACAATAAATTAGGTTCAAATCATTATACCAAAAAAATATAAAAGTTTTTTTAACTTTAAGTTAATATTACATATACTAATATATATTGATATCACTTTAGATTATTTTTAATTGTATAATTATTTGAGGGTTATCTTTTGTGACGTTATTCCCTCTTGTGTCTTTACTATCCTTATGCCATTAATTACATGCCACTTGACTTAAGATCTTTGGATTTAGCTGTGCGTACGTACGCCTCTTTGCTATATTTCTCAGTTAAGACACTCGGCAAGATGGAGATCAAACTAAATCTACTAAAGTGCAGCTAAAGAATACTATGGGGAGTAGTCGCTATTACGCCTCATTGACCAAGCCAGTGGTTGCGTATATAACGCGTAATTTTAGCCCGTGCGTAGGGGTAGGGTACGTTACGAATTATCGGTCAGTTCCACATCTTCGGTCATATAAGATAAAACAATATTATAATAATTAAATAATTTTAATTGGTATCCATGATACCTGCAGGTATCATGGATACCAATCAATTTAAATTAATTAATAGTTATTATATCGTTCTTTTTTTATATAACCGAAGATGTGGAACTGACCGATAATTCGTAACTTACCCTAGGTCTGAAAGCCCATAAATCAAAGATTCTATCGTGAAGGTGGGCAAGTGGTGCTCTTTTTCTTCTCTTTTTCTGAAGATGAAAGATAAGTAGTGAGTTTGACGAATGTCTTGACTTTTTATACTTACTTACTTTGATGAGGCAGAGAGAAGTGTTATGCTGACAATATACCATATTTCCTAAGTCATTTTAGCCCTTATAACCAGTGTGTGTAGTTAGTGCAAGAGAAAGGTGCTAGTGGTACATGTAAGAGATATACTTATTATATTCTATTTTTATATTAGTTTATCATCCCTAAAATAGTCACATTTAATAACAGTAAATCAATTAAAAACAATCTACCATATTAGTACCTTTACATCTGTCCCTGTGAGTGTTGTAATACACCTAGGCACTAGTCACCTAGTTTCACTAGTCATTAACTAGTGTGAGGCTGTTAGTCATGACATTTGTTAGTAAATAAAAAGACACCTTGACCTCATAAAATACCTAACGGTACACTCAGGAAAGCACTATTTTCTTTTCTCTGTGCGATGTTTATCCTTAGCCAATTAATTATGCAAGAATGTGAGAAATGATAACCAGTGATTAGTGACGTCATTAGACCAAGAGAGTTGCCAACTATTCTTTTCTTGGTAAAGTGAGGAGAGAATAGTGTACCCTATTGCCGGGAACAGTGTACCCCTACTACCAGGCACAGTGCACCCCTACTACCGGGCACAGTGTACCCCTACTACCAGGCACAGTGTACCACTATTGCCGAGAACAGTGTACCCCTACTACCAGACACAGTGCACCCTATTGCCGGGAACAGTGTACCCTATTACCGGGCACAGTTTACCCCTACTACCAGGCACAGTGCACCCTATTGCCGGGAACAGTGTACCCTATTACCGGGCACAGTGTACCCCTACTACCAGGCACAGTGTACCCCTATTGCCGGGAACAGTGTACCCCTATTGCCGGGAACAGTGTACCCATATAACCGGGCACAGTGCACCCTATTGCCGGGCACAGTGTACCCCTACTACCAGGCACAGTGTACCCCTATTACCGGGCACAGTGCACCCTATTGCCGGGAAAAGTGTATCCTATTACCGGGCACAGTGCACCCTATTGCCGGGAACAGTGTATCCTATTACCGGGCACAGTGTACCCCTACTACCAGGCACAGTGTTCCTATTCCCGGACAATAACCCTATTACCGGGCACTGTCTAACCCTAGTACCGGGCACTGTCTAACCCAATAGTACCGGCCCTGTCTAACCGTATAGTACCGGGCACTGTCTAACCCTATAGTACCAGGCACTGTCTAAACCTATAGTACCGGGCACTGTCTAAACCTATAGTACCGGGCACTGTCTAAACCTATAGTACCGGGCACTGTCTAAACCTATAGTACCGGGCACTGTCTAACCCTATAGTACCGGGCACTGTCTAACCCTATAGTACCGGGCACTGTCTAACCCTATAGTACCGGGCACTGTCTAACCCTATAGTACCGGGCACTGTCTAACCCTATAGTACCGGGCACTGTCTAACCCCATAGTACCGGGCACTGTCTAACCCCATAGTACCGGGCACTGTCTAACCCTATAGTACCGGGCACTGTCTAACCCTATAGTACCGGGCACTGTCTAACCCT
Organism: Caprella mutica; assembly: GCA_947561585.1. Classification (NCBI taxonomy): domain Eukaryota; kingdom Metazoa; phylum Arthropoda; class Malacostraca; order Amphipoda; family Caprellidae; genus Caprella; species Caprella mutica. Next base: position 76,421 of record CANNZV010001965.1, read on the forward strand.
ATAGTACCGGGCACTGTCTAACCCTATAGTACCGTGCACTGTCTAACCCTATAGTACCGGGCACTGTCTAACCCTATAGTACCGGGCAATATCTATCCATATTACCGGGCACTGTCTAACCCTATAGTACCTTGCACTGTCTAACCCCATAGTACCGGGCACTGTCTAACCCTATAGTACCGGGCACTGTCTAACCCTATAGTACCGGGCACTGTCTAACTCTATATTACCGGGCACTATCTAACCCTATTACCGGGCACTATCTAACCCTATTACCGGGCACTATCTAACCCTATTACCGGGCACTGTCTATCCCTATTACCGGGCACTGTCTATCCCATACTTGCGCTCATTTGTTGTAACTTAAATTTTTTTCTTGTTCTAATAATGTTTCTTTACCATTAATTAATTCCCATTTACTCTTTTTCAGAGTTTTTGAATAACTAGCATTAATTTTTTTAATAATATCAAATATAATAGGGAGAGTTAGTAGGGATGTTTTCTCACGAAAATTTATAACAATACTATAGAGATATTTTACTCCATTTTTTAACTAGACAATTAATAACATAATTAATAAAATAGTCTCATTTGAATTATTACTCGAAATTCTTCATTAAAAGTGGCTACTTTGCTATAGGTGTGTAAGATGTACTTCATATTACTAAAAAGTTACTCCTATTTGTGTGTACAAGCTTGTTATTTGTGTACCCTTCTTTACTCTCCTTTCTTATTATTTTTACTAACTATCACTCTGCCTACCTATTCCTTCTACAATGATAGTGTTCTGTACTGCAGTTGCTTATTAATATTGCATTTTAGCGTCTGCTTCTAATTTTCTTCATAATTAGCCAGTTATTTCGACTATATATTATCTGCATTTTCTATATGCGTGTTGATATGCAATTAAATGGATTTTCTAAATCAATTATATTATATACCAAAACTAGTATCTTATCTATTAACTAAAAGATCCTAGAAAGGCTTAAAATGGCATAACTTCGATTCTTTAAACTTTGACCAGTTACTATTTATTTTATTTCTATGACTGTTCGCATTAATGTTTCCCGTGATGTAATACTAGTTTTCTCTTACAGCTATCCAGTCCCTGGACTCGCTAAATGACAGACTAGTGCAGGTAGTAACCAGTAACTGGGAGACTAGTGGCTCTTCTGGTGAGGCTAGTAGTGCCAGCAATGACCATCACTCCATCAAACAGAGAACTCTGCGCACCTCACTGCAACTTATGAGACAACTTCTACTCGAGGCACAGGTAATTAAACCACTAGCTATTATCTAAAAATATAGAATAATTTTTATTTTAGTTGGTATTTATGATACCTTCACAGGCCTATCTATCAATTATTTATAGATAGGCCTGTGAAGGTATCATGGATACCAACTAAAATAGCAGTTAAATAATATTTTTTTTGTCCTTATGTGTCCGAAAATGTGGAACTGACTGATAATTAAGAACTTGCCCTATTATTTCTTTTGTTTCAATCTGATAGTAGAGTTTTTAATGCTCTATATACCAATAGTGACGCTTGTGTTCATTATTTTGGCCAATGGAACGTTAGTGTCTCAATATATTTTGAAAATAAAACTACAATTGTTAACATACTAGTTTAAAAATCATATTTGTTGGTTGATTATTTAATTTTACTTGAATATTTAGTTGATAAGAAGCATCGAAATGATTAACTCCATTTCCAATCAGGCGTTCATACCATAAGTACTCGCCTCTATCTAAGAATATGTTAAATAAGTTCACTAATTGTGTTTTTTATTGTTAGCAAACGTTCCGCAAGATGGTAGAGGAGAATCAGCAGCTAGCCACTCGTATTGACGGAGACCTGCAGACAGCACAGGAGCAAGTCACAGCCCTCAGGCAGGACCTCAACGACACCAAGACTAAGATCAACCAGTTCCAGGCTGCCAGCACCACTAGCTCACCCAGTAAGAACTCCGTCAGTAGAACCTCTAGTGGCGGTAGTGCTAAGAGCGGAGTCAACGGTAGTAAGATACCAATCAACAAGAACTCCAAGTCCCCCATTATGACCGGAGAAAGAAGGAGTCTCTCCGTGGAGAGAAAGCGATCCAAACCCGAGGAGAATGGATGCAAGGAAGAGTCTGATAACAGTTCGGCAGGTGAGAACTAATTTCTAAAAACATTTGAGAACTACTTACTAAAATCATTTTGAGAACTAATTACTAAAAACATTTGAGAACTAATTACTAAAAACATTTTGAGAACTAATTTCTAAAAACATTTTGAGAACTAATTTCTAAAAACATTTTGAGAACTAATTACTAAAAACATTTTGAGAACTAAGTACTAAAAACATTTGAGAACTAATTACTAAAAACATTTTGAGAACTAATTTCTAAAACATTTTGAGAACTAATTACTAAAAACATTTTGAGAACTAATTACTAAAAACATTTTGAGAACTAATTACTAAAAACATTTTGAGAACTAATTACTAAAAACATTTTGAGAACTAATTACTAAAATCATTTTGAGAACTAATTACTAAAAACATTTGAGAACTAATTACTAAAAACATTTGAGAACTAATTACTAAAAACATTTGAGAACTAATTACTAAAAACATTTGAGAACTAATTACTAAAAACATTTGAGAACTAATTACTAAAAGCATTTTTAGAATATATAACAGATTTGAATTGTTGTTGTTTACCTCTTCAATTTCCAATGTATTATTAGACAATTAGTATTCATAAATAACTAATTTAGACTGTAAGTTCTTTTGCTATAAAAACAGGATTCTTTCTTCAAAATGCACTTTCTCCTGAACAATACCAATGAACTGAAACACATTTGCAAGTTAGTAGCTGCATTGGTATCTTCCGCAGTAACTTGATGCGTTATTTTCCAGGTGAACAATTAGGTTCGAGTTCGAAGGTTAGCAACTCCCCCGCTCTGGAAGCTGCAGAAATAACCACCTCTGATAGTGGCGAAAATATACACCAGAATGTCACCTCCCAGAGAGTGTCTGCCAAACATACCGACAATGGGTACGTTTATTAGCACATTGGAAAATATTAAACAGACATCCACATGAAAGCTTAAATTATCTTTATTGTTTCAACTGATATTTATAGGGTTAGAATACTGATTAGATATTAATAAGAAATTGCATAATTTACGTCTTCTCTCTCTATATAAATACTCTCTTAAAATAATATCAATGATATATATTTTGCAATATTTTCATCTCTTTATCGCAACACTCTATTGTCTCTTCTTCACAGGGAGCAGAAAGCTGCTTCTATTTGTTTGGAGGAGACCAATGGGGACAACCAAACGACTGACAAGACGAACTTGCTGACAGAACTGGCACATGCAAAGGAAGCACTTACTGGTGAGAACATTGCTAGGAACATTCTTTAGAACATTGCTAGGAACATTCTTTAGAACATTGCTAGGAACATTCTTTGGAACATTACTAGGGACATTCTTAGCAACATTCTCTAGAACATTCTTTGGAACATTCTCTTAGAGTAACATTCTTTGTAAATAACTATCTGTACAGTGGAATTTAAATAAGACTCTAGCTATATTATTATATCAGCTCTGATTTCCCACTTTGTTATTTCCTCTTCTCCTTGGAATCTAATGATTAATTAATTATGAAACTACGTAAAATAATTATAACGCTCTAATCATAAAACAGAAAATGATTAACTACTAATTGTGATACCTGGAATATATTGAATGTAATAAGGTGTAATAAGTAAGATATTGATTATCTTGTTGAATGTAATAAGCATAAATTTCTATTGTCTTTATTTAATTGCAGCGCTGAAGACAGACAGAAAAAGACTGAAGGCGGAGAAGGTAGACCTTCTGCAGCAGATGAAACAACTCTACGCTACACTGGAGGATAAAGAGACTGAACTGCGAGACTTCATTAGGAACTATGAGCAGGTGAGTGACTTCACTAGGAACTATGAGCAGGTGAGTGACTTCATTAGGAACTATGAGCAGGTGAGTGACTTCATTAGGAACTATGAGCAGGTGAGTGACTTCATTAGGAACTATGAGCAGGTGAGAGACTTCATTAGGAACTATGAGCAGGAGAAGAACTACTTCCCATGAAAACCAAAGTTTTTGTAAATTATGAAAGCAGTCCTATCCAGGCTAAGGTTTATTACTGCATTTGTTAATTTAATTGACGAATGTAATAATAACGCAAAGTCAAAGGGACACTCTATTTGTTCATTTTGATCACAGCCTATTGACAGAGTATTATGACACAAGTGGTAGAGTCTTATTTAAATAGTTACAGTAGATGGTACAGAGAGAGCAGATCAACCCCACACGGTCTGGTCCCTGAGTACTGTACTGAAAATGTACTGACTCTAGCGACTTGACCTACTGACAACTGAACACTGTGTCATATATTTTCAGGCCTTATATACTAAGAGTTCTCACTGGAACAAATCTAACTTGCTGGCTACATTCTGGGTGGCCTAACTAACTCTCATAGGCCTCACTAACCACAAAAATCTCTTAAGTTTTTACCAATTTCACTCTGAGCAATTCTTATAGATAAAGGTTCATTTATTGCCATCGCAATCTCTAAGCTCTAACCACATGGTTTATGTCTTTAGCTGACTATCATAAATACATAATATTATACATTATTATATCTTTGATTAATCTGTGAGAAAGATAGATATGACTATAGCATGTAGTAACACTCCTTTATAGTATGATCTCTTTTTCCGATGTAGCTAACTAAGCTATTTCTGAATGCTACACAGTCATTAGAATATTATCTTCATGTTTACCCATGCATACTCATCTCCACCATACTGATTTGTTTCCCCCTCCAGAGGATGTTGGAGTCTGACGAGTGCATCAGGGAGCTGAGTGGAGACAGGGAGGCGGGGGAGAGGGAGAGATGGAATCTGCTCCAGGGTCTTCATCAAGAGACTGAGAAAGTTACTAAACTAGGCACTCAACTTCACGAAAAAGAAAAGGAAATAGAAAAGGTAAGTAGAATAGTTTATACTATCATTCTAAATGAATTGGAATTAATAAGCAGTAACTAACTAGATGGTTTAATATATTAAATGCATTTATGCATTATTAACTATTTCACTTCTTGCAGTTACGCAAGCACCTTTCTAGTTTGGGTTACCAGAGTGACGGGGTGGGTGCCTCTACCACCGCCACAACACCCACTGCCTCCTCCACCCCGCCCCTCCCCACCACCAACACCACCCCTAACGGTAGGGGTTCTTCTGCCGATTCAGGAGTTAGGTTATCGTCAGATAGAGACTCTACAGCTAGCCATGATGGTGAGAAAAACTAATATGGTAGATAGGGAATAGATTTAGCCTTGTGGGGGCATTTGACCTTTGGTAGAGGGCATTTGACCTACTTTTAGGGAAAATTGACCTTCAAGTTAGAGTAAATTTACATTCAGTTGGGGGTAATATTGACCTTCTGTTTTGGGAAAATTGACTTACAGTTTAGGAAATATTGACCGACAGTTTGGGAAAATTGACCTACAGTTTTGGGAAATATTGATCTACAGTTTTGGGAAATATTGACTTACAGTTTTGGGAAATATTGACTTACAGTTTTGGGAAATATTGACCTACAGTTTTGGGAAATATTGATCTACAGTTTTGGGAAATATTGACTTACAGTTTTGGGAAATATTGACTTACAGTTTTGGGAAATAATGACTTACAGTTTTGGGAAATATTGACTTACAGTTTTGGGAAATATTGACTTACAGTTTTGGGAAATATTGACTTACAGTTTTGGGAAATATTGACTTACAGTTTTGGGAAATATTGACTTACAGTTTTGGGAAATATTGACTTACAGTTTTGGGAAATATTGACTTACAGTTTTGGGAAATATTGACTTACAGTTTTGGGAAATATTGACTTACAGTTTTGGGAAATATTGATCTACAGTTTTGGGAAATATTGATCTACAGTTTTGGGAAATATTGATCTACAGTTTTGGGAAATATTGACTTACAGTTTTGGGAAATAATGACTTACAGTTTTGGGAAATATTGATCTACAGTTTTGGGAAATATTGACTTACAGTTTTGGGAAATATTGACTTACAGTTTTGGGAAATATTGACTTACAGTTTTGGGAAATATTGATCTACAGTTTTGGGAAATATTGACTTACAGTTTTGGGAAATATTGACTTACAGTTTTGGGAAATAGTGACTTACAGTTTTGGGAAATATTGATCTACAGTTTTGGGAAATATTGACTTACAGTTTTGGGAAATATTGACTTACAGTTTTGGGAAATATTGACTTACAGTTTTGGGAAATAATGACTTACAGTTTTGGGAAATATTGACTTACAGTTTTGGGAAATATTGACTTACAGTTTTGGGAAATATTGACTTACAGTTTTGGGAAATATTGACTTACAGTTTGGGAAATATTGACTTACAGTTTTGGGAAATATTGACTTACAGTTTTGGGAAATATTGACTTACAGTTTTGGGAAATATTGACTTACAGTTTTGGGAAATATTGACTTACAGTTTTGGGAAATATTGATCTACAGTTTTGGGAAATATTGATCTACAGTTTTGGGAAATATTGATCTACAGTTTTGGGAAATATTGATCTACAGTTTTGGGAAAAATTGACTTACAGTTTTGGGAAAATTGACCTGCAGTTTTGGGGAAATTGACCTGCAGTTTGGGGAAAATTGACCTGCAGTTTGGGAAAAATGACCTACAGTTTGGGGAAAATGACCTACAGTTTGGGGAAAATGACCTACAGTTTGGGGAAAATTGACCTGCAGTTTGGAGAAAATTGACCTGCAGTTTGGAGAAAATTGACCTGCAGTTTGGAGAAAATTGACCTGCAGTTTGGGGAAAATTGACCTATGGTTTTGGGGAAATCGAATTTCATTTTCGAGAGTGTTGACCTCAAAAGATGGCAATGGTTTTCAGAAGTTGTACTCGACTCCTACGTTATTATGAAGTTTTCAATATTTAATAACGGTTTTCTTTTCATGTATTTAAGTAAATCTCACCTGGTATAATCATACATCAACTCAGTTATTGGATTTTCACTCCATTGTTTACAGTAGAGCTGTACATAAGTCACCCCACTCTGATGTAATTGTTGTAACTAACCATCTCTCAAAGTACCTATTTGTTTGGTGTTGATGCATTGCCCTGTTTTTCTCTTGGCCTCACCATCGAATAGTAGCGAGGATTGGAATTTACCCCGACAGTGACACGATGTCCTCCTCCTCTGCCACTCCTCACAACCTCCTGTCCCCCTCCTCCTTCCAACTCTCCTCCAACACTCTCAATATGTCTTCCTTTAACGATAAGTCTTTCAAGAGGAATATTTTCTCTGAACCTGATGACACTACTTCTTTTCTTCTCGAGAAAATGACCAACTCTCAGAATGATTCTTTCTACCCCCATCCGTACTACCCTCAATTCAGCTCCTCCACTCACTCCAGCCCCCACCTCACCTCTGCCCCTCCCCCTCTTCCCCCCTCTCACCCCCCACCTCTTCCCATCTCCTCTTCTTTCAGCTCCAGGCCGTTTTATCACCACTACGACTCGTGTACGTCATCTTCCGTTACTCCTCCAGAATGTCTATGTTGTCTTTTTATCTCCAATGATAAATATTTATTTTGCTCATCATAAAGCCAAATAATTTTTTCTCTTTTAGTCCCCTTTTTTTCAACTAGTTCAATAATCTCATTGGTCTCTCATACTTCAGAACGATTTTTCTTGATTAGATGATGTGAAAGTTTGCATGTAGCTACCCTCTAAATCTGTTGCAAGTTCCTCTAAATACTTTGCTTTGACCCTAGTGAGTGGTGATATTTCAAAGTGTTGTGACACTCTTAGTCCACAAAATAAACAACAGATAGAAATAAAAACAATTGTGTAGTTATTTATCGGCCCCAAGGGAATGTTTCAAGTTTGCATGATCGTCATAGCTTAGGAAATGAATAACTCTGAAGACCATAGGATAGATAGTTAATCTGCAGCATGTCATTTCTTCAGCAAAATGTGTTCTCGGCTTCATTCATTGACTAAAATATGTAATTTACAATTACTGTTTTAATTGTTTTATATAATCAATATATATTTGTTATGCACCATAATAACTATGTTAATAAACTTTGAATTCTAATTATTTTTTCTCTCTCTGTACATGGGATCTGCTCAGGTAATATCTACTTTGTGCTTTGTAATGTCATCATTTTCAATGTCTCATGCCATTTCAATCGACAGGTGCCCCAAACTCGCCCCCCAAAGACCCATCCTGTATTTACGCCACTCCCCACCAACACCAAAAACAAAGCTCCACCAACGCCCCTCCAACCGCCGGTAGCCTTCCTCCAAGCTCCTTCAATGGTGGCCTTGGCCCCCAGTCAGCTGCTAATCCTTACCAGACCACCTCCCTGTACTCCACATACTCCTCCAGTTCCTCCCACACTCCCTATGCCACCTCCCAGTCCAATGCCATGGCGGGGATGGCTTACATCTCAGCTGATGCTAACCCCTACTCCAGCAGCTCCCTCTACTCCGCTAGAGATGACCAACTCATGAGAGTACCCAAGGGAGGAGTAGCTAGTCTCGAGAGTAGTCAGAGCGAGGGGGGACACGCGGAGTTCCTACCTCACCCTGAGGGAAACCACAAGTTTATGGGCAACATGTACAGTAACAGCAACACTCCTTGCAGTGATAGGTACGTCATTAAGGACCACTCACTAGTTAGCAAACAGTCAAATGCAAATATGTGTAATCATTTTCTTTTATTATATCTTAACATTCATTACGATGGAAGTCATTGAAATATTTATCATAGATCTAAATTTTCATTGTTATTATCCCCATTTATTTTTGCTCACTCATTATCTAGGCTACTAGGGTATTCTAAGCATTATTTTTATATGAAGAATAAGTGAGAAAATGTTTTTTTGTAAGTTTCTGAAGTCTTTTAGAAGGGAATGGCCGTAGTCCACCACAATATAGGAGATGGTCTGCCCCTTGTGTGACGGTGAAAAAAAACGATGGTAATCTGAGACTCTGTGTTGATTATGGGAAATTAAATGATGAGACTAAAACTGAAAAATTTCCTTTGCCAAATCTTAACTTCTTCATCCAACTTTACCTGATGGTAACCCTTTACTGGATCTATAACTTTGTGAAAACTCTCATTCTATCTGCCTTATATATGCGTGAGTTAAGATTTGGTATAGGGATTTTTTAAATTTTTGTTTCAGCATTTAATTTCCTTTAGTTAATCCATACAGAGTCTCAGTATACCATCTGGTTTTCTCACCGACACACAAGGGGAAGACCATCTGAAATTGCTTTATTCAACTATATTGTTGAAGAGTAGTTACTTGCATTGTTTCTCGATCTCTTTATTGACAGGTTGAGCGAATGCTCGATAATTTTGCTAAATGGGAGTGCTGTTATTAAACTCTTTTCATGCGGTTCTACTTTAGCATCTACATCCTGGTCACGGCACAATTTATGTTAGGTTGGACTATGGCCATCCCCTCAAGGGCCGTACACACGTAGGGTTTTTAAGTCTTTCCACCAAACTTTTTGCTAAGCTCCTCCTACTTTTTCCAATAGAATATAAGGAAAAATAATATAATTGTTATTTATTTTAGTTGGGTATCATGGATACCAACAAAAATAAATAACAATTATATTATTTTTCCTTATATTCTCGTGGAAAAAGTAGGAGGAGCTTAGCAAAAAGTCTGGTGGAAAGACTTAAAAACCCTACGTGTGTACAGCCCTTAACAGTGTAAAACGTATATTCCAATTTCAGTTCTATTGCTAACCATTTCTCACTAGTAGCTACTTTATAAAAAGATTCTCATTCATCTTAATTGATGCAATGTTTGTTCAGGAGTGGCAGCGTACCTGTAGGACTGAGTCAATCGACAGAGCAGCTCTGTGAGAGAGTGGCTGATGCTGCTGAGTCTGCACTGATGATGCAGAAGCAGCAGCAGCTAAGACCTCCTCCCCTCCCCTCCCACAACATCAACCATCCTGCCAATATCCTGCAGAGAAGTGTGGAGGAGAAGCAGCAAAAGCCATCTCGAGGGGCAACCATGACCCTCTCTAGGAAGAACCTCAAGTCACTGGGGGGAGGGACAGGGGGGAGTGGAGGTACCTGGGGGTCTATTTCCAGGGTATTCGCTAGACAGAAGAAGAGACCTCCTCTAGATGCTGTCATGTACGATGGTATGTCAATGAGTGTGAATTATAATATAACTACTGATTATGTTTAACCATTATTAGTGTTCTGTAATACATATTCTATTGAATATAGTATATATTTCTTTAAGCGATATCTCATCGTTCTCTTGTTCTTTTCTTGGAGGTTCTGAAGCATCCAGTACTGAAGATCTCTCTTCAACGCCTGCCTTTTAACTGTACTCTCACCCTCTAACTTCCTAACTTACGCCTATTTTCTTAGTTTCTCCCAGTTTTTCAGTCTGTAGAGACTAATATGCAGTTTATCGCTAATTCACTAACTATGTTTGTCCTAGTAACCATAAAGAGCCAATGTTCCCCTGGTAAAGTCCTCACTAACTCACTAGGTAGCAATGGCACAAACGGAGAGAGAGGCAATGGCGCTAGCATAGCACCTCTCACTGAACACAACTACAATGACAAGATAAGACTGCTGGAGGAGGCGCAGCATATTCCACTGGAGAGGTGGAAGGCGCCTACTGTACTGGCATGGATAGAAGTTACCCTGGGGATGCCACAGTATGGAGCCCTCTGTGCTGAGAATGTCAGGAGTGGAAAGGTGAGTGTTTTTTCTCTTACATTTAAAGATGATGCATTAAAATATGACAGAAATATCAAATGCTATTACCATCTGTTTAATTTGTTTTATCTCTTAGGTTCTGCTGGAGTTGAGTGACAATGAGTTGGAAAGTGGTTTGGGAATAACTCAAACAATGCATCGCAAAAAATTGAGACTCGCAATCGAAGAGCTCAGAGAACCTCGCCTTTGTCGGTTCCCAAACATTGCTACTCTGGGCCACACTTGGGTGGCAACTGAGTGGTTGCCAGATCTGGGGTTGCCACACTACTCTGAACCTTTCTCTGCTAGTTTGGTGGATGGTAGGATGTTGGATGCTCTCACGAAGAAGGACTTAGAGAAGCACCTGGGTGTACAGAGGAAATTCCACCAGGCCTCCATTATACACGGCATTCATCTGCTCCGTATTGTTAGATTCGAAAGACACGTTAGTACTATCTTCTCAGTAATGGTACTATTGAAAAAATTCACTAATTTCCTTCCAGATTATGATTAAGTTTTTTCTTCAGTTACATATCTAGTTCTAATAGTAAGTTTTTTCAGTAGTTGTTCAAGTAATGGTAATACAATTTTTTTTTTTCAGCTGTTGTACGAGCGCAGGCGTCAAGTGGAGTTGGTAGACGCTGACCCGGTGGTTTGGACCAACCAGAGATGGGTGAGGTGGGCCAGAGCCATCGACTTAGCAGAGTACGCCGATAACTTAAAAGGTAATTACTCTGTAGGTTAAGTTACGAAAACTACATAATAATTGTTTTTTTCTTTTTTTCCTCTTATGACGGAAGATGTGACACCGACTGATATTACTCGTAACTTACCATAGATATATTAAGAAACTTTTCATTGAATTGGTTTAAGTGTTAATTGAATTGAATTCTTATCGTAATTACACCTTGTTATATAAAATTAGTTTTATTTAGTTAATTTATTAACTTGAGTACATGGTGCAAAATACCAAGAACTGCTTATCATTGTTTGCTTATGTTACAGACAGTGGCGTTCACGGTGGTTTGGTGGTTCTGGAGACTACCTTCACAGCAGACACAATGGCTACGGCACTTGGCATACCCAGCAACAAAACTATCATACGGAGACATCTGGCAACCGAATTAGAGGCTCTAGTCTTGCCTCAGAGGTCAGTGCCTCCAGATGATTAAAGGTCCTCTCCACTCTAAATTAAATAAATTCTGGTATTGCTTTAAATTTGTAGAGTTAAGGTTATATAACATATCGCAATTAACAGAATTTAAATCGATCAAGTATTCTGTTGTCTTAGATCTACTACACTATTACGATAAAGTGAATCTTAGAATAGAATACCTACCGTAACTTCCGCGGATAAGGCGGATTATGGATACGCTAAGACCGGCCTAGCTATGCTAGAGCCTATGTACCTATAACATTAAAGTTAGGTAACAGTAAATCTGAGTAAGGCAGGGTTTGCACCATAGTTTGAGTCAGCTTTAATTGGTCCATACCTTACTTTACATCTGTGTCTCAGTGTCTGTATGATATGTTGTTAAAAAATAGGTCATAAGAATTAGCCTAAGCCCTAATGCATGCTGAATGATGGGAAATTGAACATCGGTCAGAAATAAAGTCATATAGATACAAAGTATAATATTAGATCAAAGCTCAATTGACTCAATTCTCCAAATTATAGTACATTTTAAGTTAATGTACGAATACCTAATACGAGCGCTGTGGTATCACGCTGAAATGGAAATTCAATCAAATTAATCAAAAAACATTCATTAAGTAGACAGGTGTCTTTGTCAAGCATTTTTAGTTTGTTACAAAGTAACTCGATTAACACAAAGAACATCTTGAGTGACAATACGGTACCGGTAGCAATGATATCTATTGATATCTATCAATCAGCTTTGTTATTGTTTTGATTTTGTCGGATCGTGTTAGCCAATAGAACAGGGGGGCTTTTTCTTTGCTTGAAATTCAGAGGTGTAGTAGAAAGAACGGAAGAAAATCTTAAATTACATATAATAAAACTATAGAACCAAATTTGAAATGGTTTGCAGTTTTATTATCAGTAACATTAGTTCTAATGCATAGAGAAATAAAAAAATAGAGTGGAGGGGACCTTTAATAGATTTTTAATTGATAGTTAATTCCATTTTTATTTTACAAGTTATTGTAACAGGGCGACATTTAACATTTCTTTACTGACAGTTCTCTGAGATATGACTAATGTTTACTCTACTTTCGTTTTGTGTAAACCTTCCTCGTGTAATGTTCCCTAATTCGCTACATGATCTGCTAAAGAAAAAAGAATGAAAAATAGTTGATAAACCAGTAGTGCCGAAAAAGTTTCTAAAATAGAAAATCTGTACCTGGTTGGTTTTTAAACAGGAGGATTAGATGTTCTTTAATTTTTTCCTCTATTTTCCATTCTGGGTATCTATATTCATATTCAAAAGTCTGTAAGAATGTATTCATGCAATCTCAATCTCTTTTATCCAATACAATTATTATTATTATTGAGATCACTTTAACAGGTAGCTACTTACAATAGGAAGTTTTTTACTCATTTACATTACTCTTTGCTTGACTTTCAGGCGGCAGTTGGAAGAGGCAGCTCGCTACGCTAAAATAGAAAGGCGGAAACAGGAGAAGGTTTCTTCTGGGGGCAGCCTTGGTAGAACTTTCTCCAGGAACTACTCTCTAGGCACTGATAAGACTGATAAGGATAAGAGAAGGTCATCTCTCAGAGTGAGTGGCATGTCCTAGTTACACCAATACGCCTTGTATTCACATCTAAAATTAATGCGTGAATTGACCAAACACTTAATTACCTACACCCTTTTGATTCATTTTCTATGATTTTTTGTTTCATTTTTGTATGTTTTCTATACCTAATTTTTTTGCTAATAACTCAACGTAAGAGATTGAAACTTAGAAATTACATTGATTAATTCAATATCTATTGGGAGATACTACAGATCCCAATTGTTTTTAACAAAGCTATTAACTCTTCATTTTGAGTCTATTACAGTAAATAACTTTAAAATTGGATAAAAAATATTAGCACTGCTAATGACTGAAAATCACTTGCTCATTTAATTCTATGATTTTTCTTTTTTTACCTAATTTTATGCATTTTGAGAGTGATTTTCATTTTATAGTTTGTGTGAATTGTTTGGCAGTACATTTGATGATAAAGCTTGCACTCTTATTGCTCTTAGTGGTGCTATGTAGCTTGCTATTAGTGATGCTATGTAGCTTGCTCTTAGTGATGCTATGTAGCTTGCTCTTAGTGATGCTATGTAGCTTGCTCTTAGTGATGCTATGTAGCTTGCTCTTAGTGATGCTATGTAGCTTGCTCTTAGTGATGCTATGTAGCTTGCTCTTAGTGATGCTATGTAGCTTGCTCTTAGTGATGCTATGTAGCTTGCTCTTAGTGATGCTATGTAGCTTGCTATTAGTGATGCTATGTAGCTTGCTCTTAGTGATGCTATGTAGCTTGCTCTTAGTGATGCTATGTAGCTTGCTCTTAGTGATGCTATGTAGCTTGCTCTTAGTGATGCTATGTAGCTTGCTCTTAGTGATGCTATGTAGCTTGCTCTTAGTGATGCTATGTAGCTTGCTCTTAGTGATGCTATGTAGCTTGCTCTTAGTGATGCTATGTAGCTTGTTGCTCTTAGTGATGCTATGTAGCTTGCTCTTAGTGATGCTATGTAGCTTGTTGCTCTTAGTGATGCTATGTAGCTTGTTGCTCTTAGTGATGCTATGTAGCTTGTTGCTCTTAGTATTTTGTTCCCACAGTTCAATACCTGGCGGAGTAGTCAGCTTTTCTCATAGTTGCTTACCTCACCACCAGCATGTTCTACACTCTACCTGCGACTGTTGCATGTATGTAATGGTGGCTATGGGGTAAGTTCCGAGTTATCGAACAGTTATATTACATATCTTTTTTATTACTCCTTATACCGTCTGATAACTCAGGAACTTGCTTTGTTTTTACTCTGAGTTTACTCGATATGTAAATGGTGCAACATTATACTAAATATTGGTAGCGATGCTCTAACACGAGTGCTTTTTTTTGCAGGGTTCCCTCAGTCGTGCGTTGGGTCTTCGTCTCCGCGATGAGATGAGCTCTCCAGCCACTAATGGACATCAAACTAACGACTCCAACAGACGCCCTAATGTCTCTGAAATATTCATGGGCAGCAACCCCCAGCCCCCTCCCCCCCAGTACTTCTACGGTACCACCACTCGCAGGGCGCCTCCCACTTACTTTGACGCTAACCAGGCCCGCTTCATGAGCGGCAACATGCGCATGTCTCCCTCTATCAGCAGTTCATCTGAGAGGAGTTACCCGGGAGGAGTATTGAGACCCTCCTCTTCCACCTCCTCCTCCTTTGCTTCCATTCCCCGACCCTCTCCAAGAGGACCTCATCCCCCCTCTTCTTCCCCCTCCCCCACCCCCGGGGGATACAACCACAGGCCCAAATCCTCTGTGATGCCTCTCTCTCACGATAAAGTTATCGATTCTCATCGCAGAGTGAGGAGTATCGGTGATATAGAGCAAGTCACAGTCACTCCGGTATAGAGCTGCACATAGGTTGCTACATCACAATTTTGCGATTATATTATTATCAATTTCAATCCGTAAATACTCGCCGTTAGGTAACTTTCAACTCAATTCATGATCTCAGTTGTTTGATAAAATTGTGCCAGTATATAAGTTTGTAGATAGTTTTAATAGTTCTTCCCTCCTTTCAATTTTCATGGTAAATGGGCTATGATCCTCTACTCTCTGTCTTGCCTCTCAAATTTCCATGTCACTTGTATTTATCGTGTACATATGTGTAGTAGATTGAACCCCTTTGTAAATGTATTTGAAATCATTCAGGAACTCAATATTTTTATACACTACACCTTTTTTATCATATTCGGAATTATCCTAATCTCTTATTCACAGATTTTTATCCTATTTTTATTTATCAAATACTTCTACTTGACTGAACCCTAACGTTAGTTTTTTATCCTCGACTCCTTTGGATACTTCTGTAAAACTTGTGAACCACTGACATTTTGTCGTAGTATTTTTACCTGCATTAGCTAAGCTTTATAGTATTTATAAGTGTTCGCTAGATGTGAACCCACCTCTGACATTTTGGTCTTTACTCTTTTAAATTCTATTCACATTTTTAAAATCTTATTTCACGAAACTGTTGAAAGTAATAAGTTAGGTGACAACACAGTACGAACTAATTCAATGCTCAAGAAACAATTTCTCTTTCTTTTCTCTATAATTAATTTGCCACAGCTAACTAAAGAGGACGGTATTTATAGAATTTAATATATGATTGAGTGGCCTTGCGAAAAAATATTATTCAGAAGAAAATATGAAATCTTCCCCAAGTAAATTATTTAAAGGATAGATTTGGTATTAACTAGCTAGTCATTTTTCGAAATCTGTCCGCTGCGGCATAAGGAATAGATTAAATAATTGTAATATATTTATATACTCAATAACTTAAACATTTTTGTCATTGGTATCAGTTTTTTTACCATTACAATAGTGCTTATTTTCTGTAATAAAGTATGTATATATTTCTAATTGAAATGATCTACTGCTAAGTTTGTTAATTTTTTAGATTTTTATTATTTATTTTTGTTTGTGTTTTCTCGTTCATATTGACAATTGTAATAGATGCCCAATTGTAAGCCCTGAACTAAAGGGACATTCCGAGAGAGTGTATTGTGTCTCTTCTATTGTATATTAATTATTATCCTATTGTCACATGGTGCAAAAAACTATCTTACCTATAATTATTTAATAATATAAATTATTCATTTAATTCTGGCTTTTATTATTCATCGTCCCTTCGAAGTTTGTGTTCCTTTTCGTCACAATCCTAAGTAAGTAACTGCAGTTCACACGTCGTGGAGCTTGCACTTCTAGAGTAAATATTGCCCTAATTTAGATTATTTATCAAATAATAGTTTGAAGATTTTTGTAGTAGGGAAATAAACAAACTTTGTACCATTTATTTGGACAACTCTAACATCATATCGCGAAATAGATTCATGGACTTAAAGGTCCTCTCCAGGCTCCGGGAAAAAAATAAGTTTATTATAATATAGAAATAAGGTCTTACAATTTTTTATCTGCAAACTTCATACAATTCGTCAGAGTATGTATATATTTGTATATGCTTTTAAAGTTTTTATACATTGTGAACATCTATTGTACCAAACACTAACATGACGATGAAGAAGAAGATTGTACTCTTTGTTTTGTTTTTCAATTGGAATTTTATAAACAAACTATGGATGTTAGGCCTTCGTTTAAGATTTATATTGTTTCCTGAAGTATATAAACGTTTCAACAATAAGTTTCTCCTATTTTATACCTTTACAGCTTACAGCAATATTTAATATTAGATCGATTATACCTTCCTATAGTTAACATTAAAACAAATGGTGTACATTCTTTCTCTTTGGACAGAAAATTAGCAAGTCGGAAGTAAAACTGCATTTGTAGAGTTTTGATTATAATTATCTTCAAATTTCATGGGTTTGCAGAAAATGATAAGAAACATTAGCCTCGTTGATTAAAGTAATAAAACAAACTGATTGGAGAGGACCTTTAAATTAGTAGGAGAGAGAGATAAATATGCAAAGAAGTTATTCTCAATAATCAGTATAAGCTTATACAAAGCTAATTTATTTTCTGTTAGTAAGAATTAACATAGGTAACTAGATAGCTTCAAATGTACTACTTAATAAGAAATTTCAGTACCTAACTCCTAAATTCAAACTAATTTTGAAAAGTAAATATTTACAACTACCTCTGAACTTAGTAATGAAATATCCTTTTCTATTAACATATCTTTGGCAACAATCTGACATAGTATATATTACAATATCGAGTAGAATGACTTGCATATAATTACGAAGATTCACAGGTGATATCAGCACAGGTGCATAAGATGATAAAGAAGTGCTAGTCACTTCAATAGCAAAAATAGTCAGGTGCCTAATTTATAGAGAAATTTAACTTACATCCACTGAAGAGACGGAAACATTCATATTCAAAATGTTCATTGCTTTGGCTCCTAGATACGTACAGTCGTTGTACGGTAGTTAAAACACTCAAAAACGAAATAAAAAAACTATAAACAATTAAACATGCCTCATCAGTTGATTTATCCATTCCAGAAATACCCAAATGTATGTCCACTAGTTAATGTAAAGGGCATCCTAACGCTGTTACCAAAGATATTAAACAATCTTGGCTGTTACTGTTTATTTGTTTATTTAAATTATTTATAGATTGAATAGACAGAGCAGTGGTGATGAGAAAAAAACTTGTTGTTCACAACCATCTGGTGTATGTTTAGTTGTGTTTTGTGAGAATATTGTTAATTACTAGTTGTTGATGTGAAGTATATAAAGTTTTACTTACTTTGTTCCTATTTCTAAGTAATTATGTATTCTACTGTTCTGGACTGAGTATGTCTGCTGTGAAGGGAATAAAGTACCTACTAAGATTAGCACAGCAGAATCCAACATGGCCTGTGGAGTGTGGAAGACATATTATTTGTGGTGCAGATGTAGGGAAGCGAAGAGCGAAATACGTGTCATAGTGTCTTAACGTGCTTTCTTAGCTGTTTTGTATACTACTTGTTAGTTTCTCATCTGATCGGTTACTGTACTAAACTTTATCTTATTATCGATCAATCACAAAGGTTTTCAACTGGACATGGCGCGATTACTTTTCTACACACCTCGTAAAAGAGTACCATAACAAAATAGTACTGAATCTCAGACTATTGTCTAAATCCTACACAATTTTTGATAAATTTATATGAATTGACAAATAAAAAATGAACATCTTTCAAATTTCTAATGAATCCAATGCATATAAAAATGAAAACAAATGCATACAAAATTTTGCAGATTTGGAGAAATACGTCCAATGGTAACCTTTTAACATGTCTAAGAATAAGAGAATTAAATTAACTTTAATTTTCATATTTACCTAAAGATTTAGGCAAATGCTGTACGAATCACTCTGTGTTTACTGCGGTAAGGCTAGCAATACAATTTATCAATTGCCGAAAGTAATAAATACGCATATAATTATTTATTCAACAAAAGAAATGATCTGAAACCCTAATTTCTACCATAGTGAATATCATCAGACTACATCATATAACAAAATATATACATCAATCTTTTGAAAAGAAAGTCCAGTTTTTGCCTGTTGTCCCAGTGACATCTCAGTTGCAATAGTGAATATCCTTAACGACGGTACACTGGTCACACACCACGTCGCAGCACCACTTGAACCTGCAGTTGCAGCGCTCTTCGCTAGTCACTTGGGTGGTTTGGTAGCCTCGGCCGCAGCAGAGCAGTCGGCAGCCATCCATGCCCCAACTGGTGCTGTTACACTCCCTGCCTCTCGTGCCCAGGACACCCAGTCTGTGAAAGAAAATAAATTATACCACATTATCATCTGATTAGCCCCTCCATTTTATATCAAAATAAATTAACTGTGGTAAATCACCACTTGATCTATTTATTTCGACATCAAAGCTTATAAGTAGTTACATAATGAAGGAATCTATTCTCACGGGCATAATACATGGTTATAACATTAAAAAGTCAAATAGATAATATTTTAAAAGTGGAGTCCCTAATTTTAATTCTTACACGTCGTTATTGTCGCAATAGTCTGGACTTTGATCTAAGAACACAAAGTCCCTCTTCGATGGTTTCTTGATGTCGGGGCGTGCTGGGCGAAGCCTTTTTCTCTTTTGACGATTCATCATTCTGTAAAAACACAATCCGTTATTTAGAATCAGTTCTACATTATGAAATTCGGTATTAATCATGAAGATTATTACAAACTTATACATTAAAAGTGAAAGATTTCTTCAAAATCACCTAACGAAGACTGCCCCTTCATATCTGTCTTTAAGGACATTTCCTGTGTTTCTAAAAGATGAGAGCCTCCTCCAGCAGACTTTGACAGAACAGGAGCCTGAGACACCATGACACTTGCACAGCATCTCCATCTGACTTCTTAAGGCTCTGCGACCTGCCTCATTGTTGTGGAGATTCATCAGACCATTTGCGGTGAGAAGACTCTCCCGCGCATCAACGAATTCCTTGCTGAAATACTCACCAAATCTTAGATCTTCAGAGCAGCCTCCCCATTCGAATCTATAAAGGAATAAATTTATTTCACATGCTGTTCAATTGTAACATCTTTGAATTTGATGAAATTAATTACCTTCCTCGTGTTGGGCGATTATGAACTCGATCGTCGCAACCACACTCTGCGAGACTGCCGCTACTGCAGGCTCTGGTGACGCTATAAGCAACCCCCGCTGCACTTACTGCGTAAACATACGCCTTCTCTCGACTGTCTGGTTGAATGAGACACGTATTCCAATGAGAAAAATTATCCAAGTTTTCTTTATATATGATACCTACTTTCCTTATTTATATTTACTGATTTTGAGATGTGTTCCGAATACATTTGGAGTATCGTTGAAAGTTGAACAATTCCACCTGTGATCGAAAAATTGGAATTGGCATTCTCTCACTCCGAGTTTCGCGCCTTTTGTTATACTCTGTAGAATATAAAATTAAAGTAAATCACAAATAAAAGGGAAGACTACATTATGTGCATCATTTTTCGTCTTCCCACCTGCAGAATATTGACCGAGAGAGAGCAGAGTTGCTTCTGCCTGTCCACTAGGTACTCCAAAGAGTTGCAGAGTTCCCTGTGCTCCAACAGGGACCATTGGGAGCTGCTGAAGGGGGCACTGAATTGTGCGCTGTTCATTGCCAGTAACCTGGGGGAAAACCACAATGGAAATGATGTACTTCAGGCACAATGCTTCAATATTAAAAACTTAATAAATGGCATCCCTCCTCAGTATCTCTTCGCTTATAAAGCATAGTGTTCCAGTGTATTGACAAAATGTTATATTCATTCATATATTGCTGAATATTTACCACAAAATATCACTGAAGAGAGATTTAATATTTATAATAATATTTAAAAAAACATAGAGTGACGAAAGCGACAGAATACTGGCCAGAATTTGATTCACAATGAGGGAATTAAAATCTTTATCTATGGAACATGTTATATCTCGATAGTTATACATTCCATTTCCATTCTTTCCACATTTTAAACTTGAATTACTTCATTAATATTCTATCGATTTGAATTCGGTTGATTTCAAAACAATCTAAAGACTTTTATTTATTATATACGTAGCCCATAACATTTGTTAAGAACTGTCAGACAGTGACTGAATAAAAAGTTTCCAAACAGATTGTTTGGCTGAGGCTCTGATGAAATCACAATCATTAGGTGATGTCCAAGATCTTTGATTTATTTCAATGGTTTACCATACTCATACTCATCAATGAGTTGAAGAACAAAATCCGTGAATCCTTTACAAAAGTACCCTGAAATGTTGCATAACACTATGGATTCATTCCAGAACAGTCTAAATTTAGTCATCCAAAATATGGCTACCAGATTGAAATACTAAATACATTTCAGTAAACTATAAACCCAAATGATATAATTCAAATAAACGAACCAAATTTAGATCGAATCAATATTTAAGGAAGTTATTAAATTTTATAATGTTGAACACAACGATTATACACAAGTACACTTTTTTCATAAAACCTCTCACTTCTGTATTATCAAGAATTGATTATTTCTATGCAATTCATCTTTATTATGTTATAAAATTCATTTACGACACACCCCACTCTTATAACGTCTCAGACTTATATTATTCGAATAACTGTGGGACAGGTTTCGCTCTTAATACCCCAGGATTTAGAAAATATTATTAGAGAGATTTTAGTTGATCGTATTATCGGTTTTATCGCAACTTATGGAGGTGGGATTATGGGATAGATTTAGAAATCCTTTTATGGTAAATAACGTGCATTATTTACCATAAAATTATTTTTAATCTATCCCACTCCATAAAGTATGGCGAAAACAGCTTAATTGTAAACGCCCATCCAAATTACCAAAGTTACTCCTAAAATATTTTCTATACCAGGAGAAATAAAAGCGAGACATGTTCCACACTTATTAGATTGATATAAGTCTGAGACGTAATAAGAGCGAGGTATGCAATATGGCGGTCCTTTTAAAGAAAGATTCAGTAATTTTCTATTTTATATGCTTTGGATACTGTGAATGATGACAAACTAAAACCATGTAGAGGTAATGTATTTGGTAGAACGCACTGTAACTGGTTATTATAGGTCTGTTAGAGTATGACAAGTCATTGATTAGTAATGCATATGACAGTCTTCGTAAACAATTTGATAGTTGCATTCAATTAAATGCCATGATTAAATGAAAGTAATTTTGAATTTTTCCTGTTTGATGCATACCACCAAATTTGATTTTTAATTGTTATATCTTATGTACTTTTGTCCATAGAATCCGAAAGTCCTAACCGTTTTCTGTAGAAACTAATACTTTTTGAGCCATGAGGGTATGAAGTTAATTAATTCCTATGTATTACTGAAGGAATGAGAACTTTGAAAAAACTTGTGTTTTCATTGAAATTATTCACACATTAAATATTTTTATATGAAGCTGTAATGTAGTTTTTTGTATCCGCTAGTCTGTAGTACTGCTCACCATATATACATATATTAGATCTGTCCTGTTTCGGTGATATTTTCCATTTATTATTTGAATACAAATATATGTGTATCAAAGGGCGTGTCGCCCCCTGAATCCCCCTGTCAGGTCATTAAACAATTATTTAGTATAAAGTACAACAAACTAGTTGATACAACAAACTACATAACGGCCATCTATGTTGAGATTCTTCAAAATTAGATAAAATTTCAAACTTCCATCAGTAATAGATAGGTAGTAAATAACTTCAAACCCTCATATCTCAAAAGTATTAGTTTCTACAAAAAACAGTTACGATTTTTGGATTCTATGGACAGAAATACATAAAAATGTAACACTTAAAATTGAATTTGGTGGTATTCACCAAATAGGAAAGATGCGTTACCTTTTGTTATTAAATACAAATAACTAACCTAAGGAGTGAGCGCAGTTCAGTAAGTGAGAGCATTAGCACTCACTCACTCACTCACTCACTTAGGAAAATAGTAGGAAAGTGGCTTAGATATCTACATTGAAGTCGCCCCAAGCTGCTTATGTTCCTCCAGAAAATATCCCTCGAGTGGCAGTCTTTTTAAAGTTTCAGAGAGATTTACTCTAAAAGGCGTTAGGAAAAGTGAATATAAAGTGTACTACTTGAGAAAAACCTTCCTCAGCTATATTCATCATGAAAAAAATATATTTAAAGACTGAGTAGCTTGATATTGTGATTGTTTTTCTCCATTGTGTTCCATATTGAATTTCCAATCTCGACAATCCTGTATCAAGTTTCTTGTAGCCCCTCACGGATGGGGATTTCGTGAAGCATTTCCAATCATCAGAGAGACAAACGCCACAACGAACACGTCAACAAACAAACCAACTGTGAACACAGTCTGTGGTGAACAGTGAACACAGTCTGTGGTGAACAGTGAAAACAGTCTGTGGTGAACAGTGAACAGTCTGTGGTGAACAGTGAACACAGTCTGTGGTGAACAGTGAACAAAGTCTGTGGGGAACAGTGAACACAGTCTGTGGTGAACAGTGAACAAAGTCTGTGGTGAACAGTGAACAGTCTGTGGTGAACAGTGAACACAGTCTGTGGTGAACAGTGAACACAGTCTGTGGTGAACAGTGAACAGTCTGTGGTGGACAGTGAACACAGTCTGTGGTGAACAGTGAACAGTCTGTGGTGAACAGTGAACACAGTCTGTGGTGAACAGTGAACAAAGTCTGTGGTGAACAGTGAACACAGTCTGTGGTGATCAGTGAATACGGTCTGTGGTGAACTGTGAACAAAGTCTGTGGTGAACTGTGAACAAAGTCTGTGGTGAACAGTCTGTGGTGAACAGTGAACACAGTCTGTGGTGAACAGTGAACAAAGTCTGTGGTGAACAGTCTGTGGTGAACAGTGAACACAGTCTGTGGTGAACAGTGAACAAAGTCTGTGGTCAACAATCTGTGGTGAACAGTGAACACAGTCTGTGGTGAACAGTCTGTGGTGAACAGTCTGTGGTGAACAGTGAACACAGTCTGTGGTGAACAGTGAACAAAGTCTGTGGTGAACAATCTGTGGTGAACAATGAACACAGTCTGTGGTGAACAGTCTGTGGTGAACAGTCTGTGGTGAACAGTCTGTGGTGAACAGTCTGTGGTGAACAGTCTGTGGTGAACAGTCTGTGGTGAACAGTGAACACAGTCTGGTGTGAACAGTGAACAAAGTCTGTGGTGAACAATCTGTGGTGAACAGTGAACAAAGTCTGTGGTGAACAGTGAACACAGTCTGTGGTGAACAGTGAACAAAGTCTGTGGTGAACAGTGAACACAGTCTGTGGTGAACAGTGAACACAGTCTGTGGTGAACTGTGAACACAGTCTGTGGTGAACTGTGAACAAAGTCTGTGGTGAACAGTGAACACAGTCTGTGGTGAACAGTGAACAAAGTCTGTGGTGAACAGTGAACACAGTCTGTGGTGAACAGTGAACACAGTCTGTGGTGAACAGTGAACACAGTCTGTGGTGAACAGTGAACAAAGTCTGTGGTGAACAGTGAACACAGTCTGTGGTGAACAGTGAACACAGTCTGTGGTGAACAGTGAACAAAATCTGTGGTGATCAGTGAACATAGTCTGTGGTGAACAGTGAACACAGTCTGTGGTGAACAGTGAACAAAATCTGTGGTGAACAGTGAACACAGTCTGTGGTGAACAGTGAACACAGTCTGGTGTGAACAGTGAACAAAGTCTGTGGTGAACAATCTGTGGTGAACAGTGAACAAAGTCTGTGGTGAACAGTGAACACAGTCTGTGGTGAACAGTGAACAAAGTCTGTGGTGAACAGTGAACACAGTCTGTGGTGAACAGTGAACACAGTCTGTGGTGAACTGTGAACACAGTCTGTGGTGAACTGTGAACAAAGTCTGTGGTGAACAGTGAACACAGTCTGTGGTGAACAGTGAACAAAGTCTGAGGTGAACAGTGAACACAGTCTGTGGTGAACAGTGAACACAGTCTGTGGTGAACAGTGAACAAAGTCTGTGGTGAACAGTGAACACAGTCTGTGGTGAACAGTGAACATAGTCTGTGGTGAACAGTGAACACAGTCTGTGGTGAACAGTGAACATAGTCTGTGGTGAACGGTGAGCACAATATCTCACATTCATTTTCTCATTCACTCTCTCATTCACTCTCTCATTCACTCTCTCATTCACTCTCTCATTCACTCTCTCATTCACTTCTCTCATTCACTCCTCTCATTCACTCTCTCATTCACTCTCTCATTCACTCCTCTCATTCACTCCTCTCATTCACTCTCTCATTCACTCCTCTCATTCACTCCTCTCATTCACTCCTCTCATTCACTCCTCTCATTCACTCTCTCATTCACTCTCTCATTCACTCCTCTCATTCACTTCTCTCATTCACTCTCTCATTCACTCTCTCATTCATTCTCTCATTCACTCCTCTCATTCACTCCTCTCATTCACTCCTCCCATTCACTCCTCTCATTCACTCCTCTCATTCACTCCTCTCATTCACTCCTCCCATTCACTCCTCTCATTCACTCTCCTTAGTTATTACTTATACTAATAACTAATATACTTAGTTATTTCATATTATAGTCTCAGGAAAATAAGTAAATACTTGATTTGAATGTTGCTATGGGCAAACGATTTAGAAAAGATGATGACAGTAACTAGCAATGACAGCAACTAGCAATGACAGTAACTAGCAATGACTGTAACTAGCAATGACAGTAACTAGCAATGACAGTAACTAGCAATGACAGTAACTAGCAATGACAGCAACTAGTGGTGAACAGTGAACACAGTGTGGTGAACAGTGTGGTGATCAGTGAACATAGTCTGTGGTGAACAGTGAACACAGTCTGTGGTGAACAGTGAACAAAATCTGTGGTGAACAGTGAACACAGTCTGTGGTGAACAGTGAACACAGTCTGGTGTGAACAGTGAACAAAGTCTGTGGTGAACAATCTGTGGTGAACAGTGAACAAAGTCTGTGGTGAACAGTGAACACAGTCTGTGGTGAACAGTGAACAAAGTCTGTGGTGAACAGTGAACACAGTCTGTGGTGAACAGTGAACACAGTCTGTGGTGAACTGTGAACACAGTCTGTGGTGAACTGTGAACAAAGTCTGTGGTGAACAGTGAACACAGTCTGTGGTGAACAGTGAACAAAGTCTGAGGTGAACAGTGAACACAGTCTGTGGTGAACAGTGAACACAGTCTGTGGTGAACAGTGAACAAAGTCTGTGGTGAACAGTGAACACAGTCTGTGGTGAACTGTGAACAAAGTCTGTGTTGAACAGTGAACACAGTCTGTGGTGAACAGTGAACAAAGTCTGAGGTGAACAGTGAACACAGTCTGTGGTGAACAGTGAACACAGTCTGTGGTGAACAGTGAACAAAGTCTGAGGTGAACAGTGAACACAGTCTGTGGTGAACAGTGAACACAGTCTGTGGTGAACAGTGAACAAAGTCTGTGGTGAACAGTGAACACAGTCTGTGGTGAACAGTGAACATAGTCTGTGGTGAACAGTGAACACAGTCTGTGGTGAACAGTGAACATAGTCTGTGGTGAACGGTGAGCACAATATCTCACATTCATTTTCTCATTCACTCTCTCATTCACTCTCTCATTCACTCTCTCATTCACTCTCTCATTCACTCTCTCATTCACTTCTCTCATTCACTCCTCTCATTCACTCTCTCATTCACTCTCTCATTCACTCCTCTCATTCACTCCTCTCATTCACTCTCTCATTCACTCCTCTCATTCACTCCTCTCATTCACTCCTCTCATTCACTCCTCTCATTCACTCCTCTCATTCACTCTCTCATTCACTCTCTCATTCACTCCTCTCATTCACTTCTCTCATTCACTCTCTCATTCACTCTCTCATTCATTCTCTCATTCACTCCTCTCATTCACTCCTCTCATTCACTCCTCCCATTCACTCCTCTCATTCACTCCTCTCATTCACTCCTCTCATTCACTCCTCTCATTCACTCCTCCCATTCACTCCTCTCATTCACTCTCCTTAGTTATTACTTATACTAATAACTAATATACTTAGTTATTTCATATTATAGTCTCAGGAAAATAAGTAAATACTTGATTTGAATGTTGCTATGGGCAAACGATTTAGAAAAGATGATGACAGTAACTAGCAATGACAGCAACTAGCAATGACAGTAACTAGCAATGACTGTAACTAGCAATGACAGTAACTAGCAATGACAGTAACTAGCAATGACAGTAACTAGCAATGACAGCAACTAGTGGTGAACAGTGAACACAGTGTGGTGAACAGTGTGGTGATCAGTGAACATAGTCTGTGGTGAACAGTGAACACAGTCTGTGGTGAACAGTGAACAAAATCTGTGGTGAACAGTGAACACAGTCTGTGGTGAACAGTGAACACAGTCTGGTGTGAACAGTGAACAAAGTCTGTGGTGAA
Organism: Caprella mutica; assembly: GCA_947561585.1. NCBI lineage: Eukaryota > Metazoa > Arthropoda > Malacostraca > Amphipoda > Caprellidae > Caprella > Caprella mutica. The sequence continues at coordinate 103,899 of CANNZV010001965.1, forward strand.
CAATCTGTGGTGAACAGTGAACAAAGTCTGTGGTGAACAGTGAACACAGTCTGTGGTGAACAGTGAACAAAGTCTGTGGTGAACAGTGAACACAGTCTGTGGTGAACAGTGAACACAGTCTGTGGTGAACAGTGAACACAGTCTGTGGTGAACTGTGAACACAGTCTGTGGTGAACTGTGAACAAAGTCTGTGGTGAACAGTGAACACAGTCTGTGGTGAACAGTGAACAAAGTCTGAGGTGAACAGTGAACACAGTCTGTGGTGAACAGTGAACACAGTCTGTGGTGAACAGTGAACAAAGTCTGTGGTGAACAGTGAACACAGTCTGTGGTGAACTGTGAACAAAGTCTGTGTTGAACAGTGAACACAGTCTGTGGTGAACAGTGAACAAAGTCTGAGGTGAACAGTGAACACAGTCTGTGGTGAACAGTGAACACAGTCTGTGGTGAACAGTGAACAAAGTCTGAGGTGAACAGTGAACACAGTCTGTGGTGAACAGTGAACACAGTCTGTGGTGAACAGTGAACAAAGTCTGTGGTGAACAGTGAACACAGTCTGTGGTGAACTGTGAACAAAGTCTGTGGTGAACAGTGAACACAGTCTGTGGTGAACAGTGAACACAGTCTGTGGTGAACAGTGAACACAGTCTGTGGTGAACAGTGAACACAGTCTGTGGTGAACAGTGAACAAAGTCTGTGGTGAACATTGAACACAGTCTGTGGTGAACAGTGAACACAGTCTGTGGTGAACAGTGAACACAGTCTGTGGTGAACAGTGAACACAGTCTGTGGTGAACTGTGAACACAGTCTGTGGTGAACTGTGAACAAAGTCTGTGGTGAACAGTGAACACAGTCTGTGGTGAACAGTGAACAAAGTCTGTGGTGAACAGTGAACACAGTCTGTGGTGAACAGTGAACACATTCTGTGGTGATCAGTGAACATAGTCTGTGGTGAACAGTGAACACAGTCTGTGGTGAACAGTGAACAAAATCTGTGGTGAACAGTGAACACAGTCTGTGGTGAACAGTGAACATAGTCTGTGGTGAACGGTGAGCACAATATCTCACATTCATTTTCTCATTCACTCTCTCATTCACTCTCTCATTCACTTCTCTCATTCACTCCTCTCATTCACTCTCTCATTCACTCTCTCATTCACTCCTCTCATTCACTCCTCTCATTCACTCTCTCATTCACTCCTCTCATTCACTCCTCTCATTCACTCCTCTCATTCACTCCTCTCATTCACTCCTCTCATTCACTCTCTCATTCACTCTCTCATTCACTCCTCTCATTCACTTCTCTCATTCACTCTCTCATTCACTCTTTCATTCATTCTCTCATTCACTCCTCTCATTCACTCCTCTCATTCACTCCTCCCATTCACTCCTCTCATTCACTCCTCTCATTCACTCCTCTCATTCACTCCTCCCATTCACTCCTCTCATTCACTCTCTCATTCACTCCTCCCATTCACTCCTCTCATTCACTCCTCTCATTCACTCTCCCATTCACTCACCCATTCACTCTCTCATTCACTCTCTCATTCACTCTCTCATTCACTCTCTCATTCACTCTCCCATTCACTCTCTCATTCACTCTCTCATTCACTCTCTCATTCACTCTCTCATTCACTCTCTCATTCACTCTCTCATTCACTCTCTCATTCACTCTCTCATTCACTCCTCTCATTCACTCTCCCATTCCCTCTCTCATTCACTCCTCCCATTTACTCCTCTCATTCACTCCTCTCATTCACTCTCTCATTCACTCTCTCATTCACTCTCTCATTCACTCCTCCCATTCACTCCTCTCATTCACTCTCCCATTCACTCACCCATTCACTCTCTCATTCACTCCTCCCATTCACTCTCCCATTCACTCCTCTCATTCACTCTCTCATTCACTCCTCCCATTCATTCCTCTAATTCACTCTCCCATTCACTCACCCATTCACTCTCTCATTCACTCCTCCCATTCACTCTCCCATTCACTCTCCCATTCACTCGCATACATCGTGCCATGCCTGTAACAGCCCTAATAATTTTCTGATTGATATCTGCGGCATGCTATTGCTAGGCATGCAAATTACATCACGCCAGAGGAGTACCTGTAGTGTGTTGGTGTGGACAGCATTGGTGATTCAGGCCATAATTTTACTGGAGGTAAATCATACGTCAAAGGAGAACTGATATAATTATAAGCCCTAGGAATAGACTAAACTGACAGTATTCACTATGGTGAAGGGAGTAACTCTCACTATGGTGAAGGGAGTAACTCTCACTATGGTGAAGGGAGTAACTCTCACTATGGTGAAGGGAGTAACTCTCACTATAGTGAAGGGAGTAACTCTCACTATAGCTCTATTTTATATTCTTTCCGTAAAATTTAATAGAAAATATTCAATTCAAAATACTAAATATCAAACTTGAACTTTTAATTGAAAATATATACTTAGTTATTTCATATTATAGTCTCAGGAAAATAAGTAAATACTTGATTTGAATGTTGCTATGGGCAAACGATTTAGAAAAGATGATGACAGTAACTAGCAATGACAGCAACTAGCAATGACAGTAACTAGCAATGACTGTAACTAGCAATGACAGTAACTAACAATGACAGTAACTAGCAATGACAGTAACTAGCAATGACAGCAACTAGCAATGACAGTAACTAGCAATGACAGCAACTAGCAATGACAGTAACTAGCAATGACTGTAACTAGCAATGACAGTAACTAGCAATGACAGCAACTAGCAATGACAGTAACAAGCAATGACTGTAACTAGCAATGACAGTAACTAGCAATGACAGCAACTAGCAATGACAGTAACAAGCAATGACAGCAACTAGCAATGACAGTAACTAGCAATGACAGTAACTAGCAATGACAGCAACTAGCAATGACAGTAACTAGCAATGACAGTAACTAGCAATGACAGCAACTAGCAATGACAGTAACAAGCAATGACAGTAACTAGCAATGACAGCAACTAGCAATGACAGTAACTAGCAATGACAGTAACTAACAATGACAGTAACTAACAATGACAGTAACGAGCAATGACAGTAATTAGCAATGACAGTAACTAGCAATGACAGTAACTAGCAATGACAGTAACTAGAAATGATTGTAACTAGCAATGATTGTAACAAGCAATTACAGTAACTAGCAATGACAGTAACTAACAATGACAGTAACTAGCAATGACAGTAACTAGCAATGACAGTAACTAGCAATGACAGTAACTAGCAATGACAGTAACTAGCAATGACAGTAACTAGCAATGACAGTAACTAGCAATGATTGTAACTAGCAATGACAGTAACTAGCAATGACAGTAACTAGCAATGACAGTAACTAACAATGACAGTAACTAGCAATGACAGTAACTAGTAATGACAGCAACTAGCAATGACAGTAACAAGCAATGACAGTAACTAGCAATGACAGCAACTAGCAATGACAGTAACTAGCAATGACAGTAACTAACAATGACAGTAACTAGCAATGACAGTAACTAGCAATGACAGTAACTAGCAATGACAGTAACTAGCAATGACAGTAACTAGCAATGACAGTAACTAGCAATGACAGTAACTAGCAATGACAGTAACTAGCAATGACAGTAACTAACAATGACAGTAACTAGCAATGACAGTAACTAGCAATGACAGTAACTAGCAATGACAGTAACTAGCAATGACAGTAACTAGCAATGACAGCAACTAGCAATGACAGTAACTAGCAATGACAGTAACTAACAATGACAGTAACTAGCAATGACAGTAACTAGCAATGACAGTAACTAGCAATGACAGTAACTAGCAATGACAGTAACTAGCAATGACAGTAACTAGCAATGACAGTAACTAGCAATGACAGCAACTAGCAATGACAGTAACTAGCAATGACAGCAACTAGCAATGACAGTAACTAGCAATGACTGTAACTAGCAATGACAGTAACTAGCAATGACAGCAACTAGCAATGACAGTAACAAGCAATGACAGCAACTAGCAATGACAGTAACTAGCAATGACAGTAACTAGCAATGACAGCAACTAGCAATGACAGTAACTAGCAATGACAGTAACTAGCAATGACAGCAACTAGCAATGACAGTAACAAGCAATGACAGTAACTAGCAATGACAGCAACTAGCAATGACAGTAACTAGCAATGACAGTAACTAACAATGACAGTAACGAGCAATGACAGTAATTAGCAATGACAGTAACTAGCAATGACAGTAACTAGCAATGACAGTAACTAACAATGACAGTAACTAGCAATGACAGTAACTAGCAATGACAGTAACTAGCAATGACAGTAACTAGCAATTACAGTAACTAGCAATGACAGTAACTAACAATGACAGTAACTAGCAATGACAGTAACTAGCAATGACAGTAACTAGCAATGACAGTAACTAGCAATGACAGCAACTAGCAATGACAGTAACAAGCAATGACTGTAACTAGCAATGACAGTAACTAGCAATGACAGCAACTAGCAATGACAGTAACAAGCAATGACAGCAACTAGCAATGACAGTAACTAGCAATGACAGTAACTAGCAATGACAGCAACTAGCAATGACAGTAACTAGCAATGACAGTAACTAGCAATGACAGCAACTAGCAATGACAGTAACAAGCAATGACAGTAACTAGCAATGACAGCAACTAGCAATGACAGTAACTAGCAATGACAGTAACTAACAATGACAGTAACTAACAATGACAGTAACGAGCAATGACAGTAATTAGCAATGACAGTAACTAGCAATGACAGTAACTAGCAATGACAGTAACTAGAAATGATTGTAACTAGCAATGATTGTAACAAGCAATTACAGTAACTAGCAATGACAGTAACTAACAATGACAGTAACTAGCAATGACAGTAACTAGCAATGACAGTAACTAGCAATGACAGTAACTAGCAATGACAGTAACTAGCAATGACAGTAACTAGCAATGACAGTAACTAGCAATGATTGTAACTAGCAATGACAGTAACTAGCAATGACAGTAACTAGCAATGACAGTAACTAACAATGACAGTAACTAGCAATGACAGTAACTAGTAATGACAGCAACTAGCAATGACAGTAACAAGCAATGACAGTAACTAGCAATGACAGCAACTAGCAATGACAGTAACTAGCAATGACAGTAACTAACAATGACAGTAACTAGCAATGACAGTAACTAGCAATGACAGTAACTAGCAATGACAGTAACTAGCAATGACAGTAACTAGCAATGACAGTAACTAGCAATGACAGTAACTAGCAATGACAGTAACTAGCAATGACAGTAACTAACAATGACAGTAACTAGCAATGACAGTAACTAGCAATGACAGTAACTAACAATGACAGTAACTAGCAATGACAGTAACTAGCAATGACAGCAACTAGCAATGACAGTAACTAGCAATGACAGTAACTAACAATGACAGTAACTAGCAATGACAGTAACTAGCAATGACAGTAACTAGCAATGACAGTAACTAGCAATGACAGTAACTAGCAATGACAGTAACTAGCAATGACAGCAACTAGCAATGACAGTAACTAGCAATGACAGCAACTAGCAATGACAGTAACTAGCAATGACTGTAACTAGCAATGACAGTAACTAGCAATGACAGCAACTAGCAATGACAGTAACAAGCAATGACAGCAACTAGCAATGACAGTAACTAGCAATGACAGTAACTAGCAATGACAGCAACTAGCAATGACAGTAACTAGCAATGACAGTAACTAGCAATGACAGCAACTAGCAATGACAGTAACAAGCAATGACAGTAACTAGCAATGACAGCAACTAGCAATGACAGTAACTAGCAATGACAGTAACTAACAATGACAGTAACGAGCAATGACAGTAACTAACAATGACAGTAACTAGCAATGACAGTAACTAGCAATGACAGCAACTAGCAATGACAGTAACTAGCAATGACAGTGACTAACAATGACAGTAACTAGCAATGACAGTAACTAGCAATGACAGTAACTAGCAATGACAGTAACTAGCAATGACAGTAACTAGCAATGACAGCAACTAGCAATGACAGTAACTAGCAATGACAGTAACTAGCAATGACAGTAACTAAATATATAACTAGCTCTGTCTTATATTTCAATGTTTGTTTATTAAATAATTCCTCACTCACAATAGGTGTAAATTACAGGTGTGACTTCTCATGGCTCTTCCATTAGCTGCTAATTACTCTATTTAATAACATTAGTAACATCTCATTCTCATGTTACCCTCAGTGTCTGTCATAACTCTGCTGCTTTGTAGTCTTCACCATGTGATCTATAGATTGGCAATGTGTTTATCACCAAAAGCTATCGTTAAAGTCGCTATATAATGTCTGCAAAGTTGTTTTTATTGCTGGGGATGAATCCGCTAGACGATGAGTAATTATTGCCTTCGTTATTATAGTTGCGATAAAAGAAATTGGTAGGGGTGGGACTTGGCTGATATTTCTGGTGTAGAAATTTTATAGAGTAATGATATGCATGGAAAATGACACCCAATTCATTTTGATATTATAATGATGATAATTACCATTAGTAATATGATGTTTCTCACTCTCTACTCTAGTTGCTTATCTCTTCCTTTCTTCAACTGAGTGTTTAACTATCTCATCAAGAGAGAGATAGAGATTTATCTCATCTATCAAAGGGTGGCAGTAAAAGTGATGAGAGACTTTTACGATCTACTGGCGACTTGGAGCTATGGGACAGTTATCACTCACCCTCTGATAGTAAAATGGAAACTATAGAGACATTCAAAGGGAAATGTATATTGTAATGTATAGCCATTTAATATATATTGTAATGTATAGCAACTTAGTATATATTGTAATGTATAGCAGCTTAATATATATTGTAATGTATAGCAACTTAATATATATTGTAATGTATAGCAACTTAGTATATATTGTAATGTATAGCAACTTAGTATATATTGTAATGTATAGCAACTTAATATATATTGTAATGTATAGCAACTTAATATATATTGTAATGTATAGCAACTTAGTATATATTGTAATGTATAGCAACTTAGTATATATTGTAATGTATAGCAACTTAATATATATTGTAATGTATAGCAACTTAGTATATATTGTAATGTATAGCAACTTAATATATATTGTAATGTATAGCAACTTAGTATATATTGTAATGTATAGCAACTTAATATATATTGTAATGTATAGCAACTTAATATATATTGTAATGTATAGCAACTTAGTATATATTGTAATGTATAGCAACTTAATATATATTGTAATGTATAGCAACTTAGTATATATTGTAATGTATAGCAACTTAGTATATATTGTAATGTATAGCAACTTAATATATATTGTAATGTATAGCAACTTAATATATATTGTAATGTATAGCAACTTAATATATATTGTAATGTATAGCAACTTAATATATATTGTAATGTATAGCAACTTAGTATATATTGTAATGTATAGCAACTTAGTATATATTGTAATGTATAGCAACTTAATATATATTGTAATGTATAGCAACTTAATATATATTGTAATGTATAGCAACTTAGTATATATTGTAATGTATAGCAACTTAGTATATATTGTAATGTATAGCAACTTAATATATATTGTAATGTATAGCAACTTAATATATATTGTAATGTATAGCAACTTAATATATATTGTAATGTATAGCAACTTAGTATATATTGTAATGTATAGCAGCTTAATATATATTGTAATGTATAGCAGCTTAATATATATTGTAATGTATAGCAACTTAATATATATTGTAATGTATAGCAACTTAGTATATATTGTAATGTATAGCAGCTTAATATATATTGTAATGTATAGCAGCTTAATATATATTGTAATGTATAGCAGCTTAATATATATTGTAATGTATAGCAACTTAAAGGAAGGGTGCGGGTAAACTCAAACATTTGTTAATATGTGTTTTAATGGAATCAGCATATTTAATTATGTATGATTACATACTCTGTTCATCTAAATAATACTTAGTAAAGAAAAGAAACTTTAATTTATTTTGAAAAAGTGCCATCTAGTGACAAATAGCATAAGCTTTGCTCGAGTCATTGACGCCATCTTGCTGTGATTTCACAAACGTTGTGCAAAAAGCTTTAGTATATCTGCGAGTAATATTATTAATTATAACTCTAAAAATACTTTATTTGTTAGTATATTGTATATAAATCACAAATTTATTTATTTATAGCTTATTTGGGAAGATAATCAGACATTCTATAAACGTTCATGAAGATTGTTCTGGAACGTTCTGGAAATAATGTAAACAGCGCCATCTATGAGATGATCGCATAAGCTTATGTTAACTAATAAAAACCTTATTTTCTCTGGAAATACAGTGGTTTGAGATTAAACATTTCATATCCGTAACTAATCATTGTTTATTTATGATAATATGAAAAAATATTTGATATGAAAATTAGACGCACCCCCCCCTTTAATATATATTGTAATGTATAGCAACTACTAACTAGGAAAATTTGGTGAGATTATGGGAATTGGCAGATAAAAATAAAATAATTTTCATTGATAGGTAGGTTATAAGACATACTCACTATCTCACTCACCACTCTCACTCATCACTCTCACACTCACTCACCACCTCACCACTCTCACTCACTTCTCTCACTCACCACTCGAACTCACCACCAATTAGCGCTGCCAAGGTTGCTCCAGGTGATCACCATAGCAGTGATGATCAGATGGTGAGTTTTGCAGAACATCTCGCTGCTTGTAGCTTCAGATATTTTCAACTTTTTACAATAATCTGCACAGAGGGTGAATCTGAAAAGTAGATTTGTATTACCAATGCAAAGGAGGGTAGTGTTATTTATCAACACTTCTCATTTTCTCTGTTCACTTTAGTCTGATTTCAAAGAATGGTTTTTTCGTTGATGGAGACTGGCGCTAGAATTGGAATGTTGTGATTTGGCCTTTGTTCAGAATTCACAGAAAGGGTGGGAGTGTTTTTTGCTGATTTGTTTACTATCAGCTCCATAGATCTGATAGGGCATCCACTCGGGATACAAGAGCCCTATCTTCCAAGGGATATCCAGAGGGGGATAACTTATCCATCAGTATTCGATAGAGCACGGATCAAACATATCAGATTTACTGCGAATCTTAAAAGAGTAACAAAATGGAATGCATGACTCGTGTCTTTGTCAGAAAATGAAATGATGCACTTGATGTCCCAACTTGTCAAGAGAAAAAAGATTATAATACTTAAAGAAATGGTAAGTAAAATGCATAGAAATAATCATCAGTTATTAGTTTTATTTATTCATCTCGTTTACTATTTGAATTAGTCATTTTTCTTTTTCTCCATATTTTATTAGATGCGATATAATTGTTTTCTCATTACCAATAAGAAGGTAAACTAAATGAAACTTTCAATAAATTATTACAAATAATAAAGATCCAACTAAGCGTAAAATAGGTCCCTAACTAACTCCACAGAAGATGTGATCAAGTGGCTACTTTAGTCGCTTTTTGGGTGTTATCGTGCCAGGACTTTCTTCGCTCCCATTCTCCATGCTATTTAAAACCATTGCTGTAAACTTGTAAAGGATTAGGTAACAAAACTAGACTTGGAACCATTTTCTCTGACTGGAGTTGCTTCAAGAAGACTCTTTGTTTATATTGTGAAAATATTCTAATTAAGCCCCTCACCAGTCAGTACATTGAAAAGTAATACAATAAATAACTTTTATTTACCTCTCTACCTATTATTTATACCCTTTCTACGGTAAAATTTACCGCCTTGTACTACGGTAAGATTTCACACCCGTACTACGGTAAGATTTCACGCCCAGTATTACGGTAAGATTTCACGTCCCGTACTATTGTAAGATTTCACGCCCAGTATTACAGTAAGATTTCACGCCCCGTACTACGGTAAGATTTCACGCCCAGTATTACGGTAAGATTTCACGCCCCGTATTACGGTATGATTTCACGCCACACGCTTGTCAATCACGCCCCCAAACTCTGCGTAGAATTTGCGTAACGCAAACTTATTTCAGCTCCACAGAGCGTTTGTGAATTTTTAAGAGATTTCCTCCTTTCAGAGCGCATGCGAAGCAGACTCGAGAGCTGTTGATAAATAGAGCTGTATTTAGGGGCCATTGTTAGTCGGTAAATATTGACAGTGTGCTTTCGCGAAAAAAACAAAAACATGCCTTCATTTTTTGGAAGGAGCTCATTGCCGCTCATCTGAACAAGCAAACAACTCTCTCAACGCATGTCAGACCCAATTAAAAACATCCTTCATTTCTCTTCTTTTATTAAAATATTCAAACGGAATAATGAAAAGATGTGACTCATACATCTTAAATTTCATTTCTCTCTTTGCGATATTCCATTCACTCAAGTCATCATTTTTTTTTTTCGTAAGTAATCTAGCTTACCGAAACATTTATTCTAAAATGTGACACAAATTCTTTACATTCTTCAAGTTCTATTCGATTCACCTTTTAGATAAAGCAAATGCCAAGTTCCTTCTTTTGATTTCAATTAGAAAATATCAGTAATAAGCTTCAGAAATTTGTAAAGAAAAAAATTCATTTTATATCTGGTTTGATTTTTTCCTATACGGGAATAATTAGGGTTGTGACAATATTCTTTTAAAATCATAGATGATGAAAATATTATAGACGGAGAGAATTGAATAGTTCTAAATTTCGGTCACGGAATTATAAATGACCTCTAAACATAAATGTCTGTTATGTAGTTTTTTGCATCCACTAGCTTGTGGTACTACACACTTCATGACTGTTTAATGACCTGACAGGGGGGTCAGACGAGGGGGGCAATACATCTAACTTATAAGTTTTATTGATACCAAACCTTCTACACCAACGGTATGTAGCATTCGATACCATTGATTTCTTTACCTTTCGCCCTTTAAAAAAATTCAACCATCACCAACAATAATTTATGAGATAGAAATGTTTGAAAATTAAGAATGAGTCAAATTACTGCTTGGTAGTTCCATTCTTTCTATCCCTCCATGTAATTACCATCACCTGTAACTAGCGATAGATTTACTCCTCACTAAAATGGCGTAAGGTAATGAAGACATTATTCATAACCATGACACTTAGGCAGATAACTTAGAGGTTCTCTTTTAAGTACAGCATACTTAGCTAAGTCATTTTGCTGAATTACTTAATAAGTCACTATAGTTATATTTTATAGGGAGCACCTAACTATAGTCTACTCATGTGTGTTATAGTGAGGTGAGAACGTATAGCGGTAAAATAATAACGTGCAGTTACTATTTATATTAATCATTCATATTAATCCTTCATATTAATTATCATATAATCATTATATTTATCATCATATTAGCCATCATATTAATGATCATATTAATGATTCATATTAATAATCATATTAATCATCATATCAATCATTCATACTAATCATCATATTAATCATTCATATTAATCATCATATTAATCATTCATACTAATCATCATATTAATCATCATATTAATCATCATATTGATCATTCATATTAATCATCATATTAATCATCATATTAATTATTCATACTAATCATCATATTAATCATCATATTAATCATCATATTAATCATCATATTAATCATTCATATTAATCATCATATTAATCATCATATTAATCATCATATTAATCATCAAATTAATCATCATATTAATCATCATATTAATCATCATATTAATCATTCATATTAATCATCATATTAATCATTCATATTAATCATTCATATTAATCATTCATATTAATCATTCATATTAATCATTCATATTAATCATTCATATTAATCATTCATATTAATCATCATATTAATCATTCATATTAATCATTCATATAAATCATTCATATTAATCATCATATTAATCATCATATTAATCATTCATATAAATCATTCATATTAATCATTCATATTAATTATCATATTAATCATTCATATTAATCATTCATATAAATCATTCATATTAATCATTCATATTAATTATCATATTAATCATTCATATTAATCATTCATATTAATCATTCATATAAATCATTCATATTAATCATTCATATTAATCATTCAAATTAATCATTCATATTATAATCATCAGATTAATCATTCATATTAATCATTCAAATTAATCATTCATATTAATCATCATATTAATCATCATATTAATCATCATATCAATCATTCATATTAATCATCATATTAATCATCATATTAGTCATCATATTAATCATCATATTAATCATTCATTTTAAATATTTACATTAAACATTCACAATTAAAGCATTTATTTAGCAAGCCAATTAATCAATTAAAAATATTCAATTAATCAGCAATAGCTTTCAATGAGGTCCCACACCTCAAAATGTTATTAATCTTCACAGTCAAGAGATGTGTGTTATATTAAATACAATAAATTAACTATCGAATGATTGTACTCTTAACTTACGAACACAATTGCAATACATTCAAACACGATATTGTTAACAATATATCTATTTCTGAAACAATTCAATAGTGATCTATTTAAATACAATTTATAGTTTTTTAAAGTTAATAGAAAATTAAAATAGACAATATATGTTGCAAAGAAAATGAAATTAATACAGATATTATTTCATTAGTTTTCAATATATTCTAAGTATTTCTCAGTTAAATAAACCTGCCCATTAATTAGAAGCTTTTATTATTTAATATATTTGCTTATAATAATTCTAAGCGTAATGGTCTCTTCCGTATTTTAGGGGATTGTCTTCGGTGATTAAGGGGCATTTTTCTACCATAATGCACTGGAAATGCAGTCCGATATAACGGACAATGTGAAGTAAGTTTGTGACAATAACACGCATTCAGCAGTTCAGTATACATACTATAGTCATTTCGAATAGTGTTTTAATACACATTATATAGAATATAATAATTTCGAGTATTCTTTCATAAATGTAATGGAAATAAAGTTTGGAAAACTTTTGGTTATTATGGAAATTGAATTGTTTGAGTTTGACAAAATAAATAAAGAGGAAAATGAAGAGAGAGATTTAAATATAAGACTAAATTATGTGTATAATATTAAATGTAACACTAAATTATGTGTATAAAATTAAATACAATACTAAATTATGTGTATAATGAAGTGTATATGTAAAAATATCTTTATTGTAGAACTAAATATTTCCACCTGTTAGGTTATGTAATCCTCAGGGTTTGTCTACTATATCTTCTATATTTTTCATCAGAAAAGTTCATGAATTGGTAACCATGAAATAAAGGCAAGTATGGTCAGGGTTCTATCTAACATTTGTAGGTGGCACCTCTAAGGTTAGAAATTAACAGATTACTACCACTAAGAAAACAGTTTTATAGATTTTAGGATAATGTTTTCTAAGGTTACTAACTCATTGATTGGCTATGGAGATTGACTGATGAGTGTATCGAAGGTGTTTTGACCAACCTCCCCCCCTCCCCCAACCCCCATGCTAGGTCATTAAACTATCATGAAGTGTGCAGTACAACAATCTAGCGGATACAATAAACTGCATTAAAGCCATCTATGTTAAGAGTTTTAAAGTTATTATTTGAAAATAAATTTAATTCAACTCATAGCTATATGCAAAGAGGAGGAGCCAACAGGGGGCGGGGCACCAACGGTTTAGTACTCCGCCCCTGTTGGCTCTTCCTCCTTGCCGACCAATCAGGCAAGAGTTATCCTTAAGAACATTATCCGTAAGAACATTATGCTTGCAGCACTGTATCGATAGAAACTTATGCGGTAGAGACAGTATCTCTAAAACCTTATGCGCTGTTTATTAGATACTGTATACTTATGAAATTTTAGATGAATTAAACATAACATATCTGATCCAAGGCAAATGATATGATCTCAGTTTGGTCATCACTACGCTAATTAATGTGGAAAACTGAATATCAGTTGTAATAATTTCTTCTTGTGCTTAAGAACTAGTATCTCAATTGGTGATTTTTCACATATATTACTATTTATTTTTGTCAGCTAATTATGAGATTGTTTTTTAATGAAAAAATATTGTCTCTAAAAAAATTATGAGACGCACAGTTTACCTCCAGTGCTTGATGGAGTGTTTTTGCTTTCCTAGCTTGTGAAGATAAGCAATGCACACTGTGAGTCTGTGATGCAGTGTGCAGTCATGGGAGAGTTCTGATAAATAGAACTAACATTGCTATTTGATTCAATATTAATATCAGTAAATGTGGTTACTTCGTTAACATATCTTAGTCATGATAGCTACTTATGTATGTGTTCATGTTTAAGGATCATGTAATCAAAGTAATATTTGGATATCAATTGCTTGTTGACTAAACTACAAAACCTTACAATGTGTATCTATAATTATTTTAATACAGTTTACAAATTTTCAAGAAAGAATTTTCACTAATTTTAATGCTTGTTATAGATATTTTAAAATTGGTCTGGGTAAACGACAACCAATTTGTAAAATTTGAGAATGTGTAGAATTCATCATTTTATATTAATCATTCATTTAAAAGAACAATTTTCTAATAACCCCATTTGAATACTAGACTAATTTCATACTAATATTTCGTCATAATTAGTTCCAATAATTAGTTCCAATAATTCGTAAAACTTCCCAATAATTATGCTACCTAACTCAGTAACTCTACATTCATTCAGTTGTCAATTAGATTTAGTACATTGTGCAGTGATTGACCCTTGGTGATAATTTGATAAACATTTGTGTTATATGTATAAGCCTTTACTCATTAGAAATGAACTATATAATATTACTAGTAGAAGTATAGTAGAGATTCTTGAATGATATGTATCTTACGCCATCTTATTTAGTGTCATTCCATCAAGGAGTTAACTATTTAATTTATTGATAAATAATGAATCATTTCCTTATATCATTACCTATTCATACTTAAACTTTAATATTCAGTATGTTCGATTAATTATTATTGCTACCATAGGCATAACTATTTGAGATAGTATTGTTCGCGTTAATATGGGTAGTCACCCTAAACATAGAAGTTGTATCTTTAGGTTGGGTGTAGGTCAAGAGCCCCCTCAGGTCAAGAGCCCCCCCAGGTCATAAACCCCCCAGGTCATAAGTTCCCCCAGGTCATAAGCTCCCCCAGGTCATAAGCCCCCCCGGTCAAGAGCTCCCCCGGTCATGAGCCCCCCGATCACGATCCCCCCCGTTTTTAAATCCTTATTTACCTATATTATTTAATCCTTATTGACACTTTTGTAGTTCATTACTGATTAGACATAAAATATATGTATATCGGGGGGCGCGCCACCCCCCGAACCCCTCGGGCCTCTGCCAGGTCATTAAACAATCATGAAGTGTGCAGTACAACAAACTAGCGGATACAAAAAACTACATTAACAACTCTCAGTTATTTCTATCTAAGTAGTTCTTCATTTGTTTACAAATGGAAATAAGGATTAAAAAAACAGGGAGGGGGGGATCGTGACCGGGGGGGATCGTGACCGGGGGGGCTCTTGACCGGGGGGGCTCTTGACCGTACCCCCTTTAGGTTATGTAGCACTACGTTATTTGGTATTTAATTAAGATTTGCTCATTGTATTTATTCTGATAACTGTGTGTTCTTTCACAGGTATCACTCCTGTACTGAAGTCAAATAAAACAACCAAAAATCAACTGTATATGAATTGATTGAAGAAATTGAATTAGGCCAATAATAGAAACCTTCAAATGTTACGAAATAAGAAAACTGTGATTTGTGAAATGAGCATGAAGCAGTGACATCATCACAGTGACTCTTTTCTCTGATAGTACATCATCACAGTGACTCTTTTCTCTGATAGTACATCATCACAGTGACTCTTTTCTCTGATAGTACATCATCACAGTGACTCTTTTCTCTGATAGTACATCATCACAGTGACTCTTTTCTCTGATAGTACATCATCACAGTGACTCTTTTCTCTGATAGTACATCATCACAGTGACTCTTTTCTCTGATAGTACATCATCACAGTGACTCTTTTCTCTAATAGTACATCATCACAGTGACTCTTTTCTCTGATAGTACATCATCACAGTGACTCTTTTCTCTGATAGTACATCATCACAGTGACTCTTTTCTCTGATAGTACATCATCACAGTGACTCTT